>PVJO010004017.1:36849-114906 GCA_004026905.1 Hystrix cristata
CCCCAGCCCCAACAGTTTACATTTTAAATTGGAGTTTGAAGATTAGGGACATGGCTTAGTGGAAAAGCACTTACCTAGCGTGTGCAAAAAAAAAAAAAAAAAGCCAAAAAGGATAGACATGAAATTCCTTTTGCCCCTTTCCCTTATAGACATATGGTATAAGGCCATCCCTTATACACATACACCATATGTGTATAAGCACTGAATACATGCCTCTCTGCACTGTACTTGTATTTTGGAGGTTTTTCTATTACTCACATTACAGTGGGTCCATGTGTCTTCTTTTTTTTTAAAGACAGTTGTGTGCTATTCCATTCAAACCAGCATCCAGTGATATGCACAGACTTGTCACGAGGTGGTGTTGGTACAAGTCATCCTGCGAAGAGGATCCTTGTCATGTGCAGACATAGATCAAGTCCTTAGTAGAGGAATTTCAGGAGAAAGCAAGATGCATTTGTAATCTTGACAGCTGTTGCTAAAACGTCCTTCTGTTGGCACTGCTGGGAGTGAGAGCTTTCCTGTCCCCTTGCAACTTAGAATATTAGCAAACCTCACAGGTGAAAAATTGCATCTGTATTTTAAGTGTGCCTCTTTTTGTGTGTTTTTGAGCCTTTTGCCTTTTTTAGGGGAGAAGGTTTTGAGACAGAGTCTCGCTATGTAGTTCAGGCTGTCCTTGAACTATGTAGCCCAGGCTCGCCTGGAACTCTCAGCAATCCTCCTGCCTCAGCCTCCTGAGCACTGGGATGACAGGTGTGTGCCACCACACCTGGCACCATTTACCTTTTTCTGTAAGCCGTCTTCATTTTGCTGGGGTAGGGTGGGTGTCTGCTTTTATCTATGGTTACTGGTTCTTGCTGATTTGTCATTTTCCCTCTTTTTGTTACTGCTTTTACTTTTCCATTGCTCACACTGGGTTTTTAGGGGTTTTGTTTTTGTTTTTGTTTTGTTTCTTGCGTGCTGGGGATCGAACTCAGGCCCCTGGGCTTGCTAGGCAAGCGCTCTACCACTGAGCTAAATCCCCAGCCCTGACACTGGGTTTTCATGCAATCTTTTCTTTCTAGTACTTGTCTGATCTTAGTGCTGCATTTCATTCCTGTTCCATCTGAGCTGTAGAGAGAAGCAGGGATCCAAGTTCCCGTCTCCCCCAGATGGTTACCAGGTTGTCTCCACACCATACACTGAATAATTCATCTTTCTCCCACAGATTTGAAATGCCATTTTTGATCATACACTGAATTTCCCTCATATATTTGGGTGTTTTTCTGGACTCTGTTTTGTACCAGAGAATTTGACTATTCATTGGCTTCTGCCTTTTACAAAAAGTACTTCCGACTGGTGCCTCTGTATAATCCCAGCACTCTGGGAGGATGATATAGGAGGGTCACAAGTTCTAGCCCAGGCTGGGCAACTTAGTGAGACCCTGTTCAAAATATGAAATAAAATTAAAATGGGTTAGGTACACAGCTCAGGGTGAAAGCAACCCCAGTACCCAAACAACTACCTTTTAGCCCCTTTTTCTCTTCACCACTTTTTCCTTTTTTTCCCCTTTGCACTTTTTCCTTTTTTCCTTTCACCCTAAAGTCCCTTTTCCCTTCACTTGCTTTTTCCCTTCATCCCTCTCCCTGTTCTTCCTACCATTCCATGATCTTCAATGACTATAGCTGCTTACTACAAAAAAAAGTACCTTTTAGTTTTTTGTTTTTGTTTTTGAGACAAGGCCTCACTATGTAGTTTAGGCTGACCTTGAACTCGCTATGTAGCCCTAGCAGGCCTGGAACTCATTGTAATCCTCCTGCCTCAGCCTCCCAAGTGCTAGGATTACAGGCATGCACCACCATACCCAGTTTACAGTACCCTCTTTGTCCCATTTGAACTTTAGAACTAATTGTGTTTTTTTAAAAATGGTATTTTTACTTGGATCACATCAAATGCTTATATTAAATTATGGAGAATTGAGCTTGCTTAGCATGTGCAAGCCCGTGGGTTCGGTCCCCAGTACCACAAAAAGAAAAAAAAAAGAAGAGTTGACATCAGTAATAACATGGGGGAGTGACTGGAGATGTAATTCATGTGCAAATGATGTAATTCAGACCCCAATGCCACAAAAGAATACCAATACTAATAATAATGGCCAGTGTGGTGGTGCTTTGCCTGTAATCCCAGCACTCAGGAGGCTGAGGCAGGAGGATCGCCAGGAGTTTGATGCCAGCCTGAGTTATACAGTGAGTTCACAGCCAGCCTGAACTATAGACTAAGAACCTGTCTCAAAAAAACGTAAAAATAATATATTAATAATGGATCTTTACATGCACATACAGAAGTAATATACCTTTTCATCGATAGAGGTTTCTTTTATACTTTTTTGTAAGATTTTAAGTTTTCTTCATTTAAAAGTTCTTAGATGTACTGGTGTGCACCTGTATTCCCAGCTACTCAGGAGGCTGTGGTGGGAGGGCAGCTTAAGCCCAGAACTTCAAACCCAGCCTGCGTGACATAGTGAGCCCCCATCTCATAAAAAATGTCATTCATGAATATTTATTGGTTTATTGATTTGTGCTGGGGGATGGAACCCAGGACCATGGGCTGGCTAAGCACATGCTCTACCTCTGGGCTACATTTGCAGACCTTTTTTCAATTTTTTTTTTTTTTTTTGATGTTGGGGATCAAACTCAGGGCCTTGTGCTTGCAAGGCAAGCCCTCTAACCACTGAGCTAAATCCCCAGCCTTTTTCAATGTATTTATGAGTATTTTCCACTCTGGGCTACCTTTTATAAATGGACTCGCTTCCTTTATTTTCCATATATCTTTATAATGTAAATATGTTTATGAATATATAATATGTGAATATAGAATATATTTAGTCGGGTATAGTGGTACCCACCTGTGCACATGCCTCAGCATAGGCTGAGGCAGGAGGATTGCTGTGAGTTTGAGGCCAGCCTGGGCTACATAGTAAGTTCAAGTTCACCCCGATCTACATACAGAGACCCTGTCTCAAAAAAACAAATATGTGTGTGTGTGTGTGTGTGTGTGTGTATTTACAATATAAAATAAATAACAGGGGCTGGGGATTTAGCTCACTGGTTAGAGTGTTTGCCTAGCAAGCACAAGACCACAAGTTCGATTCCTGGCACCAAAATAATAAATAACAAATCATATAACATAATTTTTAAACTAAACTTCAGACTTTATTCGTATTTCCGCAGTTTTCATTGTCATGTCCTCCTAATCCAGAACGCCACGTCCATGTCATCCTCATGTCTCCTTGTGTCAGTGACAGTTTCTCAAAGGCTTTGTTTCTTGGGACTGTGACAGTTTCAAGAAGTACCGCTCAGCCACTTTACAGAATGTTCTTCAATTTGTATTTGTCTGATATTTTTCTCACGGCCAACCTGGCACGACAGGCTTTTGGTTTTGTTTTGTTTTGTGGTTCTAGGGATGGAAGCCAGGATCTCACTCAGGCTAGACAAGCACTCGACCACCGAGCTACGTCTTCACACCTTTTTATTTTGAGAAAGAGTTTCAGTAAGTTGCTCACACTGGCCTTGAATTTTTTCAGAGGTGCTGGTGCTAGGGATCAAACTCAAGGCCTTGTGCTTCCTAGGCGAGCACTCTACTACTTGAGCTAAATACCCAGTCCCTGCCCTTGAATTTTGATCCTCCTGCCTCAGCCTGCGGAGACGCCAGGGTCGCAGGCATGTGCTATGGGTCTGGGTTTTTAGGAAGAGAACCACAAAGGTGCCCTTCTCATCTCAGCGCATCAGGGAACCTGTTAACCCTGTCACAGCCGCCTAGGTCCCCTGCCCAATGGACATGTTTGAAGGCCACCTCATTCTGAAGCAAGACACTCCATGCAGCCCGTGCTGCTCACTCAGGGAAAGTGGGGGAGGCGGGAGCTACAGAAACTCTTTGGAATTCTCCTATAAGAAAGATTTCTTTCACTTTTATTTATGCGGTCAAACATTTCTATCAGTTTGGACTCAGGTACTTATTTTATAATGAGTTTAATCCAACATGATGTAATTTTTTTTTCTTTTTTTTTGAGACAGGGTCTCACTACGTAGTTCAGGCAGACCTCAAACTCACAGTGATCCTCCTACCTCAGCCTCTGAGTGCTGGGACTACAGGCATGTGCCATCATGCCCAGCTCAATGTAATTTATTTTGTTTTTGAGCTTTTTCCTGCAGGTTCCTTTGTCCCTTTAACATGCCACCGTCCTTGATATTTATTTCCTTACTTCCTGGCAGTACAAGACACTTCAAGCTCATCTTGTTTGTCCTGCTGCACTCTCACTATCAGTCATTTTTCTAAGGGGCCTGGTTTCTGTCATTGGAGGGTGGTGTTAGAAACCAAGATCCAGGGACTGAGTGTGCTTGTTGCTATTGGAGTGTTTGAGCTGACAGCTAGAAAACGTGTGTGTATGCCTATCCATTCATATAGCTTATCCATTATATCTTATAACTGGTAGCTATTTACACATAAGCTATGTGTGAGATTTGTTGGGTTTAAAACCTTCCTCGCAGGGCTACATCACATGTGCAAGTTACCCCAACCCTCTGAGCTCAGCTTAGGTTGGGAAGACAAAATGTATACAGGAGGAGTCATTGTGAAGATGACAACATAGTGCCAGGCATCTGGGCTAAGGGGGTTTCAAGAAGCTGAGCTGCTGCCAGAACAAATAGTGTGGAGCCTTGATAAACGGCAGGACAGGCTGTCATTCTGAGTCAGTGGTGTGGCCCAGATGGCTGCCCAGATGTGCCCAGGACAGATGCCTCCTGGGAACTGAGGGAGTCCAGAGTGCTTGAGCCCAGGGAAGGGCCAGAACCAGGTAGGCTGGGAAGAGGAGGTCCAACAGTAGAGGCTGCCTGGAGCTGCCAGGTGGAGGCTGTGGGCAATGAACTGGGGGAAGCAGAATTCCCTGCCCAGTCAGCTGCCTCTCTGTCCTTTCCACCATCTGGGACTCCATCCTTCAGGGCCAGGCTTAGGTGTGTCCCCAGACCCTTCCTATGCCCCTCGTCCTCAGCCAGCTAGTCCCTCCTTTAGGCCCCTCAACCCCCAGGCCTCAACGAGCCTGGAGCTCCTGTCTCCATCCACCTGTGCCTGGCTATGCCAGAGGCAAGAGCAATTGGCTTGGCCACTGTATGCCCAGAGCCAGGTCCCCTCTGGCAAGGGAGCAGATATTGGTGTGTTTGGTAGGTAGTTCCCGAAATTCTGGGCAGAAACCTGTGAGGAGGGCAAGAAGGGTCCCTGGGGGGATAGGGATTGGGGTGGCACAGCAGGTAGCAGCTCCACAGCCTCTCTGTGGGGAAGCAGAGGGATCTGATGAGAAAAACTCTGAAATCCACATTCGAGGCAGCCCAAGAGGCCCAGCTTGCTAACCTTTGGGAAGCTTGGCCCAGGGCCACCCAGTCCATCATAGTTCAGCCACCACAGATGACAGAGGCCTCTCTAGAGTCCCTCCCTACAGGGCCAAAGGGGAGGCGGTCCAGGCTGGCTTCCAGACCCCTTTCCTTTTGCACAGCTCAGCCAAATCGTGGCATTGCTTTGAGCCTCTGTGAGCGAGTGGCTGTGGATCAGAGCTGTGCATCACAGTCCCTGGTGCTGGTGATGCCATACGAGAGTCCCAGGGAAGGTGTCATCCTTGCACAGTGTGCAGGACTTTGTGGGAATTTTGGGACACTCCCAGTTCACAGTACCCTCCATCATTCCAAATGCCACATGTTGAGATGCCACGCTGGGCCCAGAGGGGCTCACACAGTTCCCTGCTGTGTCAGGGCAGGAAGTGAACTCAGAACGGACCTCAAGGGTGAGCAGGAACTCCCACAGCAGTGAGAAGAGATTAGTGAGACTACCCTGGTATCTGTCCACAACCTGCTGCATGCCAAGGGGGCAGGGGGCTGAGTCTGTTTACTCCCTGCTATTTTTCTCCAAAGGAAGGAAAGCAGTTTGTAAAACCTAGAAGCCTAGCTGGGCATGGCAGCACATGCTTGCAAACCCAGCTACGGGGGAGCTGAGGCAAAAGGATTCCAAGTTTGAGGCCAGCCTGGGCAATTTAGCAATACCCTGTCTCAAAATTAAAAGGGCTGAGGATGTAGCTCAGTGGCAGAGTACTTGCTTTGAATGCACGAGACCTGAGGTTCCATCCCCAGTATTGCAAACCAAAACCCAAACCAAAACAAAACAGACATGCAAAACCAGAAGTCTGAAAATTTTAAAAATCCAGAAGTCCGAAAATTACAGTGTTAAGAGGGGTAACTGAGTGAAGAGAAACATGTCAAGTGTGGCGGTGCGCACCTGTATTCCCAGCATCTGGGAGGCTGAGGGAGGAGGACTACTGTGAGTTCAAGGCCAGCCTGAACTGCACTGCGAAACCCTGTCTCAAAAAGACCAAACCAAACCAAACCAAACAGCAAATCCTTGGTTAGTGCAGAAACAGACACCAGTGCATTTTATCCAGTACCTGGGTGAGGGCAGAATTGTGGTAGCCCCGCAAGGTAGGGGAAGGTGGCACAGCCAGAAGATGGGGGTCATAGGGGAGGAGCTCCCCCACAACCAGTCCAGGGTGAAGGGATTGGGCTCTGGGAATCTGGTTGGAGGTTGCACCCCTTTCAGTGAAGCTACAGGTGAAGGGGAAACATGGTCTTAGCAGCAACGGAGGCGATGTGGCTCCTTTTTGGATTTTTCTATATTTATTCACCTCCATCCTTGCTGAAGCAAGGATCTGAGGCTGAGCTGCTGTGTGACTCAGTGCGCCAGGCTCAGTCCCTTCTGTCAGCCCCTCCCCTCCCCTCCCCTCCAGGTAAGTCGTTTGAAATATTCAGTGCCTCCCTGATGGATGGGAGGCAGGTGTTAGGGGCCTCAGGAGACATGGCAAGGCCTTGGGGCCTCCCTGCGCTTCTAACTGTGGAGATCTCCTTCTTCAACCTTAGTTTCCTCCTCTCTCAAATGAGGACACCAAGTTGGGGCAGAAGGTTCAAGGATCACACGGTTTAAAAAAGGATGTGGCACTTAGTAGGTTATCACAAAACACAGAAGCCCTTGGAGGTGTCTGACTTTGATGGGTGCAGAGCAGGGACCCAGCGCAGTGCAGTGATTCGCCAAGGTCACACAGATGGGACCCAATATGACCCCGGCAGCCTGACTCCAGGGGGCCAGGGCTTGTCTAGAGCCAGCTTGGACAGCGGTGTCTGGAGGAACAGACGCGGAGGTGGGCGAAAGGGGCTTCTGTTTGGGAGCGGTGAGAAGAGCGCGGTCGCGGTGGGATTCAGGCCCCACCCGGTTCCTTTTCGTGAGCCCTCCCGGGAGGGGCGTCCGGGGGGCCGGGGAGGCGGGAGGGACGGGCGGGCGGTTACCTCATCGCCGCCTCCCGGCGGCCCGGCTCGCTCGCTCGCGCCGGCGGCTGGGGCGGGTGGTGACTCCCCGCGCGGGAGCGAGAAGGACGGAAGGACCCAGGCGCCGAGAGGCAGCGCGGCTGCGGGACCCGCGCCGCGAGGAGGCCGGACCACGGACCCGCGCTGGCGGCGGCGCCTCCGTTCGCGCTGCAGGCAGAGGCGGTGTCTGCGCGGAGCGCGCCGGGCTGCTCTTTCCCGAGCTCCGGCACCGGCGGGCGCTGCCCGCTGTCTTGTCTGACCATCCTCCCGCCGCGGGTCCGTCCTCGGGCCTGGTCTCTGCCGGCCTCGGGTGCTCGGGTGGGCGACGACGAGCGCGGCGGGGTCGAAGCGCACCGGGTAGGGCGCGCACGGTGCGGCGCCGGCCCATGAGGCTTCCCGGCGCGGGCCGGCCATGGGGGGCAGCCTGCGGGTGGCTGTCCTGGGCGCGCCGGGAGTGGGCAAGACGGCCATCATCCGCCAGTTCCTGTTCGGGGACTACCCGGAGCGCCACCAGCCCACGGACGGGCCCCGCCTCTACCGTCCCGCGGTGCTGCTCGACGGCGCTGTCTACGACCTGAGCATCCGCGACGGCGACGGCGACGTCGCTGTTCCCGGCCTGAGCCCTGGAGGTGTGGAGGTAGCGGTTCGTGGGGCGGGCAATGGCGTGAGACACCGTGAGGTGTGTGCTTGGTGCACATGTGCGTGTCCACGTGGACGGGCCCAGGGCGCCCGACAGACCGAGACGGGCTTTGAGTGTGCGCTGGTCTACGTGCATTTGAACCCTCCCAACCGGCTCGGAGGCGCCCAAGCCCAGGGACCCTAAACGGGGCGATTTTGCTAAGCGGCCTTTTCTTGTTCTGTGGGTGTTTTTGTCTTTGCCTGCCTCTGCGGATGGTTTTGAATCAGCGCATGGTGCAGCTTGTGTTGGGGCCCTGAGCAGAGCCACAGACTGGAGTCAGGCACAGGGGTGGACTTTCTAGAAGTGGGTCATTCTCTGCTCCCTAGTTCCTGTGACCTGAAGTGAAGACTCATTTAGGAAGTTGTGCAGAGTTCAGGATGCTTCCCAGAGGTTTAGAGAGAAAGCAGGCAGGCTTAATGAGGCCTTTTTGGAGAGGGTGGCATTTGACCTAAACAGAGAAGGCTGAGTGAAGTGTTGAGTAAAAGAAGTGCCGAGAGCGACCCAGGTGGAAAGAATAGCCTGCTGGAGGCTTTATCACGCACAGCTGCCCACATTCCGTGGCCCCCGTGCTGGGGGAAGTGCGGGCTCCGGGCCAAGGGCTCCACAAGTATTCTAGAGGTGGTCGTGATCACTAGAGAGGGTAGCTAGAAGAGTTGAGCTGGGGAAAGCTGGAAGGAGCAAGAGGCAGACGGGAGTGTGCGGCACGGAAATGAGGATGAAGGTGAAGTAGGGCTGGTGGCTGCCAGGCTCCAGGTACAATTTACTCTGGTGGCCATTGGCAGGACCCAGGGAACCTGGGGATGGGGTGACCGAGGCCTGAGGATGAACTGTGGGTTCATTTGGGAGGTCTCACTATGCAATTCAGGCTGGGTTTATGAACTTGTGGTGATACTCCTGCCTCAGCCTTTTGAATGCTGAGATTACAAGGCGTGCACCACCCACGCCCAGTTGAACTGTGGGTACAGCGTCAAGCTCCTGTAGAGGGTTTGGGTGTAGGAGAGGGAAAGGAGGCTCGTGCAAACCCCCGCCTCCCACTCGCAGGATCGGCCCGACCCGAAGGACTGGAGCTTGCAGGATACCGACGCCTTCGTGCTCGTCTACGACATCTGTAGCCCCGACAGCTTTGATTACGTGAAGGCCCTGAGGCAGCGCATCGCGGAGACCAGGTGGGGGCGCGTCAGGTGGGTGATGGTGGGCTGGGTTCTGGATTAGGCCTTTCTTTGTTCGTGGGAAGGACTCCGATTGTATGAAGTCTTTGGCCTACACGGGTCTGGGGGCTGATACCGGGAGGAGGAGTTGTCTCTGGCTGTGAGGGATGTGCCTGCGTGTATACGTTCGTCGGGGGAGGATTCTCCGGCCCTCGGGTCCCCAGCACCGCGTTTCTCACCCCATTCGGCCCCCAGGCCGGCGGGCGCTCCCGAGGCTCCTATTCTCGTGGTGGGCAACAAGAGGGACCGGCAGCGGCTGCGCTTCGGACCTCGGCGAGCGCTGGCCACCCTGGTGCGTAGGGGTTGGCGCTGCGGCTACCTCGAGTGCTCTGCCAAATACAATTGGCACGTGCTGCGTCTCTTCCGCGAGCTTCTGCGCTGTGCTCTGGTGCGCGCACGCCCTGCGCATCCGGCCCTGCGCCTGCAGGGGGCGCTGCATCCAGCGCGCTGCAGCCTCATGTGACCGGACTGGATGAGACTGCTCAGCTTCACCTGGATTGGATAAGGAACTCTCCTCCCTGACTGGATAAGGAACGCTTCCACCCAGTCTCTTGGGCTACAAGCCTCTCTGAACTTCATTCAACATAGCCCAGCCCCACACCCACACCATTGGGCAGATAACTCCTTTCTGGGACCTCGTCAGGTCACAGTCTCACTGGATGGAAAGGGCTTGGCTACGAATCCCATTGGTAGCATTCAGACTGCCCCAGGCACTTCACTGGACACACTCTAAGCCACGCCTCTTGGGAGGTAATAAACAATTTAAGTGCACTTGGGATTTCTGTTTGGGACGGGCAAGATGGCCTTCCCCTAAGGGTCAGAGCTGCCAGGCTTGGCACCCTTGCAGTTCACTACGGAAGCCCAACTTGTAATGAGGGTGGTCAAGAGTATGATGGCCCCAAGGCTGAGTCCCCAAGGAACAGACAGGTGGCTGGAGCAAAACTTTACTGTCAGAGGCTCTGCTGGACCACGGGTCCTCAGGACACCGGGCTTGCCCGGCCTCCTCTAAGGCATTCAGTAATATTAGTAATTAAATAGCAATGCTCATTCACCAGCCGGAATGTACAACAGAGGTCCCATTGTGCCATGTGGTCCCGAGGGGTCTGGTCCCATGAGGTCTGGTACTCCAGAGTGGAGGGGGCTCCCTGATGCAGAGGGTAGGTTAAGGCCACAAAGGAAAAGGGATCTGGGAGCAGCTAGGCTGGTCCATCACATTCAGGAATCTGGCTTGGCCCTTGGGGTGACCGAATGCAGGGCATGCCAGGCCCCGAACTGCGTGGGTTCGGATGGTCGGCGGGGGCCTCGTGGTGTGGGGATGCGTGAGGGTTTACCGTCTGGCTGTGTATCCATCCGACCCCGTGCCCAGGTCTGTGAGGGTTCTGGGCCAGCCAAAAGGCTCCCAGGTGCATCTAGTGACACCCCCATGCCAAGGCAGGGGCTGCCTTCATCGGAAGAGCTGGACAGGGCTTGGCTGCGGGGCCCGGGCAGACCGTTGGCTGTGCGGCCAGAGTCCCCGGGTTGGCCACACTTGCCACCTAGGATGCTGAGGGAAGAAGAGGAGGAACTGGAGGAACAGTAGGCTGAGTCAGGAGCTGGAGGATCTGGAGGGCGAGCCAGGTCAGGGCCTAGTCCAGGGTTTTGGCTAGCAGCAGCCTCAAGGGCTCGGGCATTGGCCAGGAATTCTTCTTCCAGGCGACGGAACAGCTGCTGCTCTTGCTGTGGGTCAAGCTGCAGGGGTGTGCGGAATGCGCTGGCTGGTGTGGCTCCCAACTCTGGCCCAGGGCTGGAGATCCGGGGAGGCCGCGTTGCTGCAGGGCTGCAGGCTCGGGAAGCCTGGGGGGTGCTCCTGCCTGAGCCCCCACTGCCCCTTCCCCGGGGCATCCATGAGTGTTGCCCCTCTCGGTCCCTGCGCACCAGCAGTACAGCCTGCTCCTCACGGTTCTGGCTGCGGGCCCGCCGGGTGGGGCTGGGGGCGGAAAGCTGAGCTCCTCTGCCTCCAGGTGCTGCTCGGGGCCGGCCCCGATCCAGCCGGTCTCTGGACTGGCTGCGAGGGGCAGGTGGCCGTCTCGGGGAGGCCGGGGTGCCTGTGGTCAGCCGCCTGCTGGGCCGTTCCCTCCGGGTGCCAGTGCCTGTGTCATCACTGCGGGCACCAAGGGGCCCACTCTGTGCTGAGGAGGCTGAGGAGTCACTGTCGCCGGAGTAGCGGCGGGAGCGGGGAAGAGGGGGCAGCTGATCCCGGGGTCTGGGGCAGGGGAATAAGAGAGAGATGGGGTATCACTGGAGTGCAGAAGGGACAGGGAGAAGACCAGCAGGGCAGGTAGTTCCTGGACAGCTGGGGAGTGCTGGTGGGAGTGGCAAGGCGTCCATCTACCCTGGGGACTTCCAGGGAGAAGTGAGAGGCTCAGCAGCAGCTTCCTGTGGCCACTCAGGGCCCCAAGGCAGCGGAAGAAACGAGTTCTGCCAGGCCCTCAACCCCCCCTCCCCAGGCCTCCGGTCTCCCCCAGGGCGCCCAGAAGGAAGCTGGGGCTTGGACTGGCCGCCACCCAACCCCCAGGGCCCGCCCCAGCTGTTGTTGGTTTGGTGGGGTTGCCTTGGAGATGGGAAGCCAGGCCCGCCCCCACCCACAGGAACTTTTCCCAGGGTGTGAGTCACTCTGGAGCGGCAGCAACTCCGTCATCTGGACCAGTCTGTCTCCACCCCCACCCTCTGGGCAGCTCACCCCTAGTCCTGCAGCTCACCTGAGTGGGGTCTCAGGTCCCTCCTTTGTGCTTCGTAAACTAACCGGAGTAACTTCTGGCCGAGAGCCCCGGCGCTCATTCCCTGGGGCTGGGCTACCAGGGCGGGGGCTGGGGGTGGGTGACACCCTCTGCGGGGAGAAGGTTCGAGCCCTTGGCTGTGACGGGCGGTGGGCTGTGGGAGGACAGGCAGGATGTGAGGGACAGAGCCGGGGAGATGAGCCCCTGCCTGTCCACCCAGCCCAGCACTGACCAGTGGAGGAGCAGCGGCAAGGGTCATGTTTATCCAGGTAGTGCTCCAAGGTGTCCCAGCCGCCACCCACGCGCACCATCACGTGGCTCCTCAGCACCTATGGGAGCAGATGTGGCCAGGTCACAGCTGTGTCTTGTGGGCCTGGCAACCCACCCTCTTGGCTGTGGTAGCCCCCACCTCTCACCCGCACGAAGATGAGCAAGCTGGAGTCTCCCACTCGGTACTTCCCCTCCGAGACCTTGATCATGGGGAACTGGTCTGGGCAGGTGCAGCGGCCCAGGATCTCCCTCACCTGAGGCCAGAGAGGAGAAGCTGTTGGTCAGAGGTCAGTCCTTCCTCCTGGGCTTAATGTCAGTAGCTCCAGGGTCAGGAGGAAGTAAGTCTTTCTGGGGAAATGGGAGGGTGGAGATGTGGATTCATTTTCCACACTTGACCTTTCACTAGCTCCCTTTCCTGGCCCTCAGGGTCCAGGAAGCTAACCAAGATGCAGTGATGTGGCTGTGGTCCTGCCAGGGGCTCAGACCCCAGTAAGGAATATCCTTGCAGCCCCTAAGCCCAGGGGAGCCCGGAAGCTGGCCCTCACTCCCCTTGTCACTCTGGGAGGAGACAGATCATGGAACGCGGTGCAGGAGGCCCCAGGCCCCTGGCTGAGCACTGATGTTGGTGGGAGTGCCACCTACACAGTGGGACGACACAGGCACACACCAGCACGTACACACAGGCCGCCCATCTGGCAAGCACACAATTGCACACATGTTACCCCAGGCCTGGAGCTGCCAGGCTGACTCTGTGGGAGGCCCTGCCCGCCTCCCTACCCAGAGTGGCGCCAGAGGAAATGAGCAGGTGGGGCCTTGGGACCCAGGCCCAGACCCAGGCTGGGGGTGGGGTGCCTGCCTCTGCCTGTAGCTATCCAGCTGCCTGCCTCCTAGGCAGGCACATCTTAATCTCCAGATAAGAAAGAAACTCTTGGCTCACTTAGGGGAGGAAGGGACACCTAGATCCTGGGATGGGGGAGGAAGCCAGTGGCCTGGCTTGGCACCTCCTATGCTCCAAGCTGGACTCCTGCAGCTCAGCTCCATCAAGGCTTCCGGTTCCCACCACCAGCAGCCACTGGGCAAGGCGTCCCAGAAGTGTGCCAGCGCCTCTGAGCGCCATGTGCCAGGCACCTTGCCTAGGGCCCTCCACACTTTGTCTTAGCCAAGTGCAGCACCCCTTGAGCTCAGAGGTTGTGGCTGTATCTGTCTATCACCTGAGTGCAGGGAGGACATAGAGGAGGTCCCCAAATCAAGAGGCCCCCTCAACACTTGGGGGGTGCACATGTAGCACATGAAAAGAAAGATGGTGCTATGAGCCAGGATTCTGTTCCAGGACCAGATGGGCTGTGTGACCTCAACCAGCACTTCTCCTGGCCTGCCTGTTTACACTGGGCACTCAACATGTGCACCGTTTAGGTGACATGCCCTGCAGACACTGTGCCAGGATGAGCTGCAGAAGGGTCAGAGATAGGTTATGGGCACTGACTGGTTCTACCACCTGTGCTGGTGTTGGGGAAGCAAGCAGGGGCAACAGCCTCCCAGTGCTGCATCAGGACTCACCAGCTCATCAAGATTGCGCAGGTCACTGGGCGTCATGCGTGGTCCTCGGGCAGGAGCCCCCGGCGCAGCGGTGTTTTCAGTGCCTTCCTCTGTACCACGGGGGATGTTGGGGGCTGGCGGTACAGCATGTAGCTCCTGTTCAATCTCCTGCTCAAACTGCACCAGGCGGGGGGCGAGCAGGCCCAGGCGGGCCCCGCGCCGTGCCACCTCCAGCAGGCACAGCACCACACTCTTCTCGTTCTTGCGCAGCACCAGGTCCTCGGTCTCAAACATGAGCACCTCGGGCACGCCCAGCTCCGCGCGGCACCAGCCGATGAAGGTGGCTATGTTGTCCCGGGCCATGAAGGAGCCGGGTGCCACGCTGTGCGCCTGAAAGGCCACACCTCGGGTTGGGCGGGTGGCAGCTAGAGCTCGGGCTGCGTCAGTGACAGCATTGGCATGTTGGCACAGGGTTGTGCCCGTGGCCAGCCCCGTCAGGAAACCATCACCACCGCCGGGCAGACCCAGGCCGTACAAGGCATTGAGCCACTCAGCCAGGTCTTCTTTCATGGCCTCCACGTAGGCCTCACTTGTGCGGAACGGCCGCACGCTCTTGGCCGCCGAGCCCGCGATGCCCGACACTGGGTCCGCCATGCCCAGGGCCAGCCAAGTCACTGTGGGCAGGAACATAGGTCAGGGTTGCTGTGAGTAGCCAGCAGACAGTAGACCACTGAGACCAACCTGTCCCTCAGGCCAAATGCCTGGTTTAAGTGCAATCTGAGAAACCTCCCTGGGCCTCAGTTTCCTCATCTGTGAAACGGTATAACAGTACCTGCCTCAAAGGATTCTGTGGGATATTTATACATAACTTGGTGTGTTTGTTGTCTCTTCCTTGGGGTGGGGGATGGGGACTGGCTGAAGCCTCTCTCCCAGGCAGGCTGGTGACCATGTAAAAGGTGGGACTCAGACACAAGCCAAAGACCTGGGCCCCAGGTGACAGAAAAGGAACCAGATCTGGACTTCAGGGAGGGGCTGTTTCCACTGCTCAGCGCTGGTGCCATCCCATCTCCTGTGCTCAACCCCCCTCTAATAAGGAGTGTGCCATTACAGCAACCACATAATCACAGTAATAGTAACAGCAACAATGGTGGGGAGAGCTGGGTGGGCGGTGTCACAATCCCATTTTACAGACCAAGAAACTGAGGCGCAGAGAGGGCATGAACTCACTGAAGGTCGCAGAGCAGTGCATGGAGGAGTCGGGGCGCTTCTGACGCGGTGGTGATGCCGGTTTCGGCCCAGTACTCCCCCAAGCCGTCCCCTTTCCCCCAAGCCGGTGCGAGCAAGGCCAAGAGTCTTAACAGCCTCTCCGAGCCTCGGTGGTCCTCCGGGCCTGGCCCAGAGAGGGTGCAGGGCCGCCCAAGGTCACACAGCCCGGGCGGACAGAGGCCGCGGACGCCGCCTCCAGGCCCCATCGCTGCGCACCCGGCAGGGCTGCTGGGGGTCCCGCGCTTACCTGGCTCATCCCGCGGCGCCGGGGAGCATCGCCGCGGCGGAGGCCGGAGCCGGGTCGGGCCGCGGCGGGGAGGCGCCGACCGAGCCCCCGCGGATCCCGGTGCCGCCGCCGCGGCCTCCGCGCCCGCCCGCCGTCTCCGCCCCGCCCTCCTGGAATTCGGATCCGGCCGGGAGGGGCGGGCGGGGCCGCGCGTTCTTAAAGGGGCCGCGCCTTTCCTGGGCGCCCCTGCTGAGATGGGGGAGGAGATGGAGCCTCCCCACTCAGTCCGGCCGGGAGCCCAGGTCTCCGAGCGGAGGGGTCCTCAGGCGACAGCAGCCAGTCCAGATGCCCCACCCGGACCCAAGGTAGTCCCCGCTGCCGCGCGCTTCCTCCCCGGTCTCCTGGGGAGGCGTCTGAACCCTCTGACTGTCCGCCCTCCCCGACAGTGACCTTGCCGGCCTGACTGAGCGGAGAGACACCGCGGCTGCCAGAGATGAAGTCAGGAAGTGATAGGGGCCGGGGGCTGCAGAGTCACCTCCGTCCCGGCGGGTGGGGGGGGACCTCGGTAGGCCAGATAACCGAGGCGACCCGCGGAGGCCGGCGGCGAGGGGGAGGGTGGCCCAGGGGCTGCGCTCCTTGCTCAGTTTTAGCCCTGAGGATGGGGGACCCGATGGGGCCGAGGACACTGAGGCTCGGGCTGGTGGGTGGCCAGGGCCCCGAGTCTGCTGCAGGGTCTCCCGTGCTGAGAAGGGAGTCCCGCGTCGGGGCTGCGGGGTCGGCCGGGCGCCGCAGGGTTAACCCTGTTGGGTCCTTTTCAAACTGCAGAGGAGGGACCTGGCCCGCACCAGCGGGAAATCCTGCCCCCTGCTGGTGCCGGCTGGGCGGGTCACAGACGCTAGGCTGGTCTGGGCTGCATCCCTGCTGTCGGGCGGGCGGGACAAACATCAGGACGCTCAGAGCTTTAATAAAGTTCCCACTGTGTGCCAGGCTGCTCTGTGTCCTGGGGGGGGAGGGGCTGGCCGGAAAGCGGCTGGTGGAGCTGGGATTTGAATGTGACTATTACGGGAATCCTCGTTCAAGGCTCTAGGCATTCGTGGAGCATCTACTATGAGCCAGACCTCTTGGTGTGACTACTGACTTTATGTCACTGAGTCCTCAGTACTTATTTGGAAGGTGGTTTCAAAAATCCCTCAACACTCTGGTTGCCTCAGGCCTTCCCTTTCTGCTCTGGAGTGAGGAAGGCAGATAGCAATAGTAATGGCTGGTCTGTGGCATCTCTTTTACACTGAAAGCCAGCAATACAATGGGAGTAGCTCTCAGGGCTTGCCGTATGGCAGGGGGGCTGAGTCAGGGATGAAGTACAGGGAAGAAGAGAGAGGTTGGAGACAGGTAAAAGAGGGCAGGAGCCTGTGGCTGTGTAGGAAGGTTGTAATTTTAAATCAGATCAGGGAAGGGGTGAAAGAGGCTCACTGGAGGAAGAGTGTTTCAGACCAAGGAGCGGGCAATATAAAGATCTTGAGGCAGGCACATGACCTGTGTGTTTAAAGAGAGCAAGGAGAGCCGGGTGTGGTGGTGCACTCCTGTAATCCCAGCACTCAGCATTCAGGAGGCTGAGGCAGGAGGATCACCACAAGTTTGAGGCCAGCCTGCTGCATAGCCAGATCCTGTATCTAAAAAAAGAAAAAAGAAAAAAACAAGGAGGCTCTGAAGGCTGGAGTGGAAGGGTCTTCTGGGGACAGAGATGAGAGCAGACACTAGGGCAGATCAAGGAGAGCCTCTGTGGGCCTTACTTCTTGAGAGATATGGGAAACATAGAAGGATTTAGAGCAGGAGAGGTTGACGTGGCTCTTAACAGGTTGCCTGCCACTGTAGTCTAGGTGGCAAGGGCAGGAGCCAGAAGTCTCAAGGAAACCACGTGGTGGTGGTGGCAGCGCTCTGTGCTGGATTTGACTGTGTTTTGAGGGGAAAGCGTCTATGCTGTGCTAGTGAAAATTGGGGGTGCCAGAACTGTGGGCCCAACTCCCAAGTTTGGGGCTGAGGCTGGGGAGGGATGGACTACTGCAGATGAGGCAAGGGTACAGTTTTGGTGAGGGAGGGAATCAGGGAGTGAGTACTAAATAATTTTCAAAATAACTTGATAAATGACAATAATTTATATGTTCAGATTTTACAATTTTGTAATTTGGAGAAATAGGCCCAGAGAAAGTGAGGCAACCAGCAACTGTGCAGGAATTTTTATTTTTTTGTACTGCACAATAAACCCGGGGCCTGGTGCATGCTCGGGAGTACTGTACCATTGTGCTACATCCTCAGTCATTTAAAAAATTTGTTTTGATACAAAGTCTCACTGAATTATCCAGGCTGGCCTCAAATCTGCCGTCCTGCCTGTGCCTGTAATCCCTAAGCAGCTGGGATTATAGGTGTGCACATCACACTCGGCTTTGTGCAGCAATTGTGTTTTGTACAGAAATATTTTTGTTGTTTTTTTGAAATAGGGTCTCACCATGTAGTCCAGTTTGGCCTGGAGCTCACTACATAGCCCAGGTTGACCTTGAACTTGCTATTGATCTTCCTACCTCTCCTTTTTGAGTGCTGGGATTACAGGGGTGGGCCACCACACTTGGCCTTTTTTGTTCAAGAATTTGACTCCTGCTTGTACCTACCTTGCAGACTTTGGGGTTCCAGACCTGGGAGAGATGGGACTGAATCCAGATTCTGCTGTTGGTTGTGGGGTGGTATGATGAAGCTGAGCTTCAGTTGCACCATACGTAAAATGAAACAGTAGTAATCTCATCATAGTTGTGAAACTAACAGCCTAACTCATGTGGCCCAGAGGATGGGGTGTACGCCCAGTACTCCTCTAAAGGAAAGGGCATGACAGAGGGATGTGTTTGTCCTCTCTGTTCCCACGAGCTGGGAGCCTGTGATCAGATCAGGGGCCTGTTCCAGGCCACAGCCTCTAGTATTCTGATTCTAGGACATGTAACAGTGGTGTGCGGACCTCACTGGTACAGCCAGAGCCTGGCCCAAGGCCTAGAAGGCCTTGGCTCTGATCCGCTTTTGTGTGGTGGCCCAGGGGTACCTCTGGGAAAGCCTTTCTCTGCAGGGCCTCCTGACTCTTGAAGAACCAAGGGAAGTGACTGAAAGAAACAGCTAGAGGGACAAGAGGGCTGGATTCAATGCCTGAGCCCATCTGCCTGGAGTCTAGAGGCACCTGTGTGTGCAGTGCTGCGGTTCCTATGCCGATTCCTTCTGGCTCCTGGCATGAGCACATGGCCAGGTTTGCCTCAGCTGCTGGTGTCAGTGAGCAGCTTGCTGGGCCTTCAGTTGCAGCTAGAGGTCTGGTTTGTGGAATCTTCCAGCAGAGCCCTCAACTGGCAGGCCACAGTCTGTACTAACAGGCGTCTTTCCAGGATGGATGGAGCCTGTAAGCCCTGTGCAGAATGAGTGAGGGAATGGCAGGTCTTAAGCTTCTCTGTCCAGATGTGTGTCCAACTACAGGAATTCATGCTGGTCTGCTCCTGCCTTGGCTGTGGGACAGGTCATCCTGAGCTGCTTCCTGTACCCTCCAAGAGAAAGAAGCAATACCAGAATGCTCGAGCGGTCCACTTCCAAACCTGCCCCATCATCCCGTGCTTGCTGCTCACTTTAGGCCCATCTGGAGTGGGGTGGGGTAGGGTGGGGCAGCATGGGAGCCAGTGCTTGGCCCTGTCTCTGCCTGCACTGTGCTCAACCCCACAGCCACTTAGGCCCCTTGGGCCCCATGCTGCTTCCTGTGGAGGCAGGGAAGCCACTCCCTGTGAGCCTGCCTATGTGGTTCCATCTTCCCATTGGTCCTACAACCTTTGCCCTTGTGTGGGTATACCTAGTGGGACCAGGAAGCTGGGTTAGAATTTTTTGTTTTTAAAGTAGTTTAACTTGGCTCACATAGGAATTTTTATTCTAAACATGACTGATGAGGGGACTTGGGAATAGGGTGCTGGATCTAAGACTTTCTCTGACTTCCTTCTCAGAGCAACCCCTGCACCAGGCTGTTTAGTGCTGTTGACACACCCCTCAGTGCAGGGACATACGGCCCCTCCTGGCAGCCATACACAGCGCCTCATGGGGGCCATGATCATTGCAGTGGCAGCAGTTGGTGAAGGCTCTCTGTCCAGGGCTTATCACAGGTCACGCCTTTGCTGCCAGAACACTCAACCTTTCAGAAACAGCCTCCCTAACTCTCCCCTTGGGGTTTTTTTTTAAAACAGGGTCTCACTCTGTAGTTTGGGCTGGCCTCAAACTCATGGGGATCCCCCTGCCTCAGCTGGGATTACAGGCGTGTGCAATCATGCCTGGCCCCTTGGGGTCCAAAGGGCAAATCCCTTGACCTCTCCATGCCCATGTCCTCATCTGAGAAGTGGGTATTAGGAAGAAAATGTGAGGAGGCATTTGGTGTGGCGCCTGTTGTGACACAGGGACCTGGTGCTGAGGCTAGGCTGAGGTGGGAGCAACCATGGCCCCTCAGAACAGCACTGTCCTGTGGAACTGGCCCACAGGGAGCATGAGCAGGGCAGCTGAAGTCACAGGTGGGTCACAGCAAGCATGGTGGGAGCTACTGAATAGTTTTGAGAATTGTGTTGACTTAAGTCACTCTGGCATCTGAGGAGACGAAGGGCAGCAGGGGGCCCACTGTGTTGGCCCAGTGGCAGTGGTGGAGGCAGGGCTATGGGTGGATTTCTAGGTAAGCTGATAGGCTGGGCTAAGTCACAGGATGACTCCAAAGTTTGCCGAGATGCGGCAGGATCTGTCCCTTGTGGATTTCCAGCAGAGGGAGAAAATGGTGCACGTCAGCTGTGGGATAACCTACCACCACAGGGAGGGAGACCAGCTATGCAGAGTGAGGTAGAGTACAACACTGGCACTTAGAATCAGGAAGAGGGGACCAAAGAAAACTGAGAACTGTCACTCATTGACACGCAAGGGATGTGGGTGACTTTCAGTGCTGTTTCAGGTTCCTGCTAAGGCGGCTGACAAAGGGGGCGGCTGACAAAGGAGAGGAGTGGAAGATGTGCACCTCCATGAAGGAGGGAGCAGGAAAATGGTTTGATGGCCGGGACTGGTGACAGGTTCAGGTTTTCTAAAGGCAGGGGAGCAAACGCATGCTAGAATATAAAATGGGAGATTGATGTGAAACCTGTCCCGAAGGATCAGTCCCAGTCCATCTGAGGGGGAGCTCAGATGAGTTATTACGGTTGCCCTAGAGATGCAAACCCCGAGGCCATTTCCTGGGCCCTTCCTAAGACCCTGCTTCCATCCAGTAAGGGACAGAAAGGAAAGAATTTGTTCCACGTTTACATCTCCCTTTCACCCTCAATGTCTCCCTGGACACCAACAATTTTTTTAAGACAGGATCTCGCTATGTAGTTCAGGCTGGCCTCGAACTCATGGCAATTTTCCTGTCTCAGCCTCCTGAGTGCTGGAATCACAGGCTTGTGCCACCACACCTGCCGACATCAGTATCTTTTCTGACTGGAGGTGTGTCAGGCCAGTTTGTGTCACTGTGACCAACAATGTGCTGTTCTGCTCTTTCAGGTCATGATCATTTCAGATTTTTCCTCAAATGACATTTATCCAAGCTGTCATCTAGATGGCACCCTACTCCCCCGGGGGACAAGGCATGTGACTGTGGAACAGAGGCTGAGAAGGGTGAGTGTTTATAAACATTTGGAATTTTATTTAAAAAAAAAAAAACCATCACAACCATGAACATTGTTACAGTTAGAGGCCCTCTTGGTTTGGTTCTCCACAATGATAACTGAGCATGCTCACAAGGGTTCCCATTGTTAAATCTTAAACAACCATCTTTAAAAGAAGGAAAAAAAACTCAGCACACTACCATTTAACTTGTTTTAATGTTTCTTCACAAATGGTGAAAAATACTAAAGTACAGACAAGGAATAATCATAATGTTGTGGCCAACATTATAAATATGGAATTATAAATTTAAAACATTTTCTGGTTTAAAAAATAAATCTGGTAGTCAATGCAGCTCTGCGGGGTCTCTGCGTCTAGTAGGGCCGGTCTCTGCGCTCCTGACGGTGCTCACCTCTGCAAGTCAAAGCGGGAGGGTCCTCCGGTTAGAAAGGGGAAAGGACAGCACCCCTGCCAGCACCACAGCTCCAGTCAGGTGAGGAGGGGGTGTGCTCTCCCACTGCCCAGTCTGCAACTCCTGTCCCCCACCACGTACTTATCCATTTTTCCAGGTCCTCCACGTCCGCCTCTTCTTCCTCCCATTTGTTCCATCAAAGGTCCAGGGGGACCCCCCGGACCACCTCGTCTTCCTCCACCAAAGCCACCTCGGTCCATTCCACGGCCACCACGGAAGCCACCTCTGTCGCCACCACGGCCACCTCTGAACATTCCACCAGGACCGCCGCGGTCCATGAGGCCGCCTCTTCCTCCCCGCATGCCACCAGGGCCGCCTCTGCCACGATCTCCACCTAAGGTGAAGAGGACAAGACAAGAATGGGCAGAGGCTCTGAGGAGAAGCATGCTACAGCGGGGTCTTGCTCCCCTCTCCCAGGACAGAACTAACACTGACACTCTTCATGTCAAAGCATGGACTCGGGGACTCACTTGGACTCAAGTGAGGTCTCTCTTTTTCCTTTTGAGACAGTGTCTCACTATGTAGCCCACATTGGCCTTGAACTGACAGTGATCCTCCTGCCTCACCCTCCTCACCCTTTTTTCTTGAGTCTGTCAATCTGCCAACAAATGCCCAGGATGTGCAAATGCTAAATTCTTCCTGATTGTTAAAAGGCTTCTACTCCCCACATCCTACCATTCCCTCACTCTCAGTATCTGGGTGACATTTTATGTATTTTTTAGGTTTTTTTTGGCCTTGTGTTTGTTAGGCAAGCACTCCAGCCACTGAACTAAATCCCCAGCCCCGTTTTTTGAGGCAGGGTCTCACACTATATAGTTCAGGCTGGCCTTGAACTATGTAGCCCAGGCTGACCTCAAGGCAATCCTGCCTCAGCCTCCCAAGTGCTGCGAGGACAGGCATGCACCGCCACGCCTGGCCTGGGTGATATTTTAGAACTGATAATACAACTATAACTTGAGGTTCTTAGTAGTGGGCAGGTGTGGAAGACATTCAGCACTAGAAAGCTGAGAAGATGCTCACAAAACTTTTACTTTACCTACCTGGGGGTGGGAAGGGCGGTGGGAGGAAGCCTTCAGGTTTTGGAGCCTTACATTGGTTGCATTCTGTTCTCCAGGCAAAGTTCTGGTTTCCACAACCCCTGAATAAAGACACATCACAGCAGAAATCAAGAAATGAACTAAGAAGTAGAACAAGCGAAGGTAACATTTTGTACTCTATACCACAGCCATCCAGTCTGGGGCCCAAAGCATTAAGGGGATCTGTGCACAGAAAATGGATTTATAGACCCAGAGAGCAGTGTACCCACAGGACCAGAGGTACCAGTGGGGAGTGGCAGATGGCTGCTCCTTTGAGACAAGTTCTCGCTATGTAGTCCAGGCTGACCTCGAACTCGAGGCAATCCTCCTGCCTCAGCCTCCTGACTGCTGAGATTTGCACATTTGCGCCATTCCTGTGGCAGTTATTATGCTACTCTAAACGACAAAGTACATACGGATTGGGACACTGCCAGTCTCCAGCTCGATGCTGAACGTTTCCTCCTCCAGAGGGGTTTCCTCGGGAACCCCGGGGCCCTCTTGGTGGGAAGCCTCCTCTGTCTCCTCCACGGCCTCCCATGCGACCCATGGGTCCCCCAGGACCTCCTGGGCCACCTGGACCTGCAATAAGAAATAGCCAATCATCTTTTTTGTTTTTGGGTGCTGGGGATCGAATTTGGGGCCTTGTACTTAGTAGGCAAGTGCTCTACCATTGAGCGAAATAAATCCCCGACCCCATCAATCACCCCTCTACAGAACCAGCTTTGCTACAGAAAACAAACTATTCTATAGGTCCAATGACCAACCTCACAACTACCAAGCCATGTACCAGAAGGCCATCCATGTACAGTTCTGTGTATGTTATTTCCTTTAGCTCCCAACAATCCTGTGACATTTTCGTGCAACAAGACCAAAACAGAACAAATAAATGGCTCCCCAGAGCTGACACCCAGGCACAGAGGCTCCACAGGGCTCCTAGCTTCTCTAACCAATTAACCCATATTGTAAACATTTATTGTCAGCTTTCAACAGTGTAGTAGTAAACCTACACACATTAGTTCATCTTCACACTAATCAAGTTTCTCGAGGGCAAAAATTGTGCTGAAAAACATTTAAAAGAACAACAACAACAAAAAAAACCAGATCAGAGAAAAGCATAAATACCTCCACGGAGTGGTGGTGGCATCCCTCTACCCTCACGGGGTGGCATGCCACCTCTCATGCTGTTCATTGGAGGCTTCTTGCGAGCAAGGGAGACTTTAAGTTTGCTTCCTTGAAAATCTTTCCCTAGAACAAGATAATATCATTGACCCCAAAACTCCAACTCCTCTCTCCCAGAGGAACTCAAGTCTGTTCCTTCTTTTCCATCAACCTGACCACTTATCAAACTTGCCATCTCCAGAAGCCAAGTTTAGTGACTTGGCTGCCCCACCTATAAAGACCCCCCAACAAAGACTTTGAAGATATTTAAAAATCTCTGTCCAAAACAAAACCACCTCTCTATTCCAAGCACAGCTGGCTGTCAGGAGGCATGATGAGCACTATGATCCTTGCAGAGCACAGGCTGCGAGATGACACCAAGAAAAGCCAGGACTCAGCTTCTGACACTTTTAAAAGTGAACTTCAGCACTGATGTCCAGGGTTTATTTAAAATATACATAGTTTATACACAAAAGTATACTGTTTCCTTTTTTCTTGTGGTGTTTGGGATTGAATCCAGGGCCCTCTGCATACTAGGCAAATGTTCTATCACTGAGCAACATCCCTAGCCCTGAGATATTTCTTATGAAGAGTTTTCTGAACCTTCTGATAGCTGCTTGGAGAAGAATCTGCAGTGTTAAGTGACGATGATTTATAGTAACTATACCTGAAAATAAAGTGATCTCACAATATTAAAGGAAAACAGACAAGAAGCAAGGTCTTTTTGCTCCCACGGCTCTCAAATTTCCCTCTCCTGCCAATGCCCTCGGGAGTATTTCTGTTTCTTGTCCCTAGATCTTCCAGAGAATGATGTCTTAACAGCATCCTATATACTAGCAAGAGCTTTTCTTTCCTGTGAACTGACACATGTGGCACTTGCTCAACGACCCTAAGTGCTCCCTATGAACAGGTTCTGACTGGCAGTAAGCGCACCCTACCGTCAAACCACTCCACAGCAGCCTTGGCAGTTGGCGGGTCTTCATAGGACACCGTGGCATCGCCCTTGGGCTTTCCTGTTTCCTTATCCAGGTAGATGTGGATCATGGGTTGCCCAGTTCTTTTGTTAATCTACACATAAAATTAGCACAGCGTAGTCACAATTAGGATGTAACTACAATATACAACTTTGGGAGGAGAAGTCCATGTGAACGCACAAAGTCCCAGACTTTGTTGAAAGCATTAGGTTTTCACAGGCAGATGTCCATCTACTACGATACTGGTTTATTATCTCTGGGTATTAGAATTATGGGTGTCTTAACCAGGCAATGGTGGTGCACGCCTGTAATCCCAGCACTCAGGAGGCTGAGGCAAGATGATTACCATGAGTTTGAAGTCAGCCTGGGCTACACGGTGATTTTAAAGTCAGCTCTGAACTATCTAGGGAGTCCCTGTCTCAAAACACCAAAAGGATTATGGGTGTCCTATTTCTTCAAATATTTTTTTGTTTTGGTTTCTGAGAGGGTCTCGCTGTGTAGTTCAGGCTGGCCTTGAAATCGCAGCAATCCTCCTCACCACAGCTTCGCGCGCCTGCGGTTACAGACGCAGGCCCCCGTGCCTGGCTTGATCTTCTTGATCCTCTCTGCCTCAGCCTCCCAAGTGCCGGTATTATAGGCATGTCACCTTGCCTAGCTTTTTCAATTTCTTTAAAACGTTCTGTGGTCAGAATTTCTGCCTGATCATCTGGTTAGGCTTACTTACCTTAACAACCCCACACTGCTTAAAGAAGTCTGCCAGATCATCGAGTGTCACATTGTCATTTAACCCTTGTACATAAATGGCACTGTTGTCAGAGTCTTCATCAGGATCTATGGGAGGGCCTTTCAGAGAAGACAGAGGGAATTACTGTTTTATACAAGTAAGGCCTTCTTCATCAACTGCTCATAACTACCCAATGGTGCACATCACAAATCTAAGTGAACCACTAGCCACCACCAAAAATCCCATGGAACTTTGGGTTTACTTTATTTTGCTTTTTTTGTTGTTTTCTGAGATAGGGTCTTGCTATGTAGTCCAGTCTGGTCTCAAACTCAAAGCAATCCTCCTGAGTACTAGGATTACAGGTGTGTGCCATCATGCCCAGTGGGTTTACTTTATTTAAAGTGATAATGAGTAGATGATCATAAAAAGAAAGCCCTAATCTGCCCATGACATTGACATGAAGTTCAAGCAAGAATTCAAGATTACCTAGATCAAGATCTGGTCCTTCATCCATGGGTCCTGCCAATCAGGAAAGATCATATAAAATACTATTAGTGCACGTCTTGCAGGCTACAAACCTTACAAACACACATAGCTATCTACTATACCACCATTTGATGGGGATTCATTAAAATCAAAATGAACCGCACTGCTAAAATGGAGCAGTGCCTCTTTAACATTGGTGAAAGGTTTGCTAGGGTTTGCTTTTTTCTTTGCTGGTTTGCTTCTAAACCATTACCAAATACACTCTCAGTGCTTATGTGCCAAATTAGTGTTAAATTTAAGTCAATTTTTTTCCTCCAAATAAACCAAATTTAAAAACTGTATTCTCCCCCATATTACAGAAACAGATGCTCAATACTTCAAGTTACCCTTTGTTTTGTAACCATAGGTTAACCTTATTACCCCTAAGACAATGCCGGCAGTACCCATTAGTCTCTTTTGTATAGATCATTTTTAAACCGCTTATGAAACTAATAAAAAATTATAGTTTTCTAAAAACTGACTGTATTTTTTTTTTAACACTATCCATGGTAATACTCAAAAACTTACCACCAGGCTTATTGAAGCCACCTCGCTCTCCAGCGCTGCTGGGGGGATAAACGAAGAAATGAAGGCCTTTCCCTTTAAAAGCCAGTACCGCTCTGAGCCTTGGGGGGGCTCGTGGGGAAGAAGGGCACTGGCTAAACACATCTCCGAACAATGCATCTCTCTCATCTTGTCACTATGCCTTTCTTCAGGGCAGCTTGCTCAAATTTCCTTAATATACAACCTTGCTTGTCTGATTGTACACACCAGTGTGGTCGGTTCCTTTTATTTCGGGGGCTGGTATTAATAGTGCAATACTTGGCATATTAGGGAGTAAAGAAACTAGACCCCAAACACCCACCCCCATCAGTTGAAAAACCAGGACACCTTGGTGTAGAGAGGAGCAGCAAGCAGAGGCAACTGCTGTGATGAACCTTTCCATGTTCATAAAGATGCACCCCCAAACCTCTCCAGAGAGCCAAACCAGGCCCCGGGCTTCCTAACAAGTCACAGTATATTAAAGGCAGGAGACAACCACATTAAATGCCTACAACACACATCAGGACGCATCCAGCCAATCTTCAGCATAAAGCCATACAGTTCAGGAAACTAAAGGATTTAACAGTCGCTGTGAAAGGAGAATTTACAACAAATACCAAGGCTCAAGGTACTGAGGGTGCAACTTTATAGACATATCAGTTAAAAAATAGTGACTATGGTGGTATAAAATCACATATTCAAAAGAGGAGGGGCAAATACGAATTGGGCTTTTTGGGTTAGGTTTTCAAGAGTAAATAAAGGAAGCTCCCCAGTGGGAGGCCTTCCTTGAGTTTTTTTGGTAACCAGTATTGCACCTTTAATACCTGAATATACAATTTCAAGCTGTTGCATGCAGCTTTGCGTCCCTTTTAAAAGTACACACCGTAAAATGTTCTCTCTCTTTAAACACAAAAGTTTACACTTTAATGTTACACAATTCTAGAGTATTATACCTCCTCTGGTTCATTACCAAACAACAAGTATGCAGTTACCAAAGTTACAGAAGGATTCCATTTATACAATGAATACATTTTGTTAAAAATATTCTATGTATATTTTTCCTCTCCATATGGACACCGTGTCTAGTCCCACTTTTCATTATGCTGCCGGCTGAGTACTGAGTACGGGTACTTTTTAAGTATTGAAGTGTATACAAGGCTCTCACTTTGTAACCTGTAGCATATAAATGCGACAAAGCATGTTAAAAAGTTTCCACGTTTAACAGCCAATGAAAATATCAAAATACTGAGGCAATGAAAAAGGGCATGTTAACAACATTAAGTGCCTTACCTGTAGAAGACACTGAAAACCATCACCACACCACAATAAAAAAGGGGAAGGGGAAATGCCCCTGTCCTGTCCCCACAGGATCTAACAGACTACAGCATCACAGTCTGTTGAAAAACCTACGGGGAAGGCCATGGTCTCTTCTATGGCTCCAAGAGAGACTTCTCGTCCAGAAAGAGGGGCCCCCTCTAATAGCAGTCTAGCAAAATTGGTAGAATCATTACTTCTGGAGTATTAAAATGAATAAATTTGAAATTGCTTTTGAAATTGAAAAATATTAGGAATTCTAGGTGATCTGAGACGTGATGATAGTAATTTCAAGTGTCTAGGTCTAATTAAAAACAACCATAAAGAAGTGAAACCTTTATAATGGAATGATACTCTCCAAAGTGGATGATTCATTTTACTTTATATCGACTTATTCACAATTTTTTTGGTATGTTATAAAATAACTTTCTTCCAATAAAGATTTCACTGAAGACTTTTATTTCTAAAGTTATGCAGAATGTGCAAAACAGTATTAGCTGTCTTTCATAGTAAAGAGATTTTCTAGCATGAAATTAAAAGAAAAATCTTTATTTTTTTATATCTAATCTGGAAGTTCTTTTCTATAAAATCAAATGCTATTTAATTTTTCCTTGAAGTAACAGTGGCACCAAATCCAATTTATATCTAAACGTTCTGCATAACTTTTTTTTAAAAACTAGTTTATATGGGGACAGAACACACACAGAACTAAGCCTTCTGGATTATGTTAACCATCGACATTATATCTCACCTTCATCAAAGTACAGACACCAGAAAGGGAGGGGGCAGGAGGAGGGAGGGGAAGGGCAGGCAGAAGTAGGAGGGTCATGTTATTAATCTGAACAAAGTTTTCTAAACCAGATTAGGCCATCAATCAAAATGGTCAAACTGATTTAGACTTTTAACAACTCCAATCAGGAGCGATTCTATACTTAGATACATTACTCTGCAAAAGTCACTGGATTTCTCTGTGTTCCAACCAAACTTTGTATTGGTGTACCTCAGGCCATAGTTTAATGATTATGGGACCAAAATCTTCAATAATTCCAACTACAAACAGAACTTAGGGACAAACACTGTGGAAAACAGCTGCATTCCTTTTCTGCGGCATATACACCAGATATTTCAAGCAACCATTCAGAGGCATTAGTTAAAAACTTAGGGTTGTTAGAAGGGTTGTGTGTGTTCCATCCCAAATCTATTACCCACAGAGGTTTTTCACCTCTGGAAACCATGAAGGGAACTGAAAGCTCTAGTTTCAAAACCATTCTGTGTTCTCCCCAACCCAACAAAGTATACTGGCAGGGAAAAAAACAAACTGCCAATTGATATATGCCACAAATATGACATTTCCATGTTTTAGAAGATGACCTGTGCTCAACAGATTGTCCATGGAAATGTAGAATAAATTTCTTATGTCTTTCAGTTCCTTCTTTCCACTGAAAATCCTATGGATGAAACAAAATTAGGTAAAAGGAGAAAAGGTTTGCTCTTACCCCATTCCACCGCGTCCTCCTCCCCGCCCACCTCTGCTCATGCCTCCACGATCAAATCCCCCTCTTCCCCTGCCCCGGTTATCAGGGCCACTCATGCTCCGGTTCTCTCCTGGTCCGGAAAATCCTCCAGACTCCTGCCCATAAACACCCATGCTACTGGGGTGGTCCTGTCGGAATGAACCTGAGGAAAGAGTCACATCTGTAAGCCATGGACCAGCATTTATACCACTGCCTGCTGTTTTCTCCTGGAATCACAGAAATCTCAATTGTGAGGCACTAACCAAAGTACCATCTTCTTTACACCATGATAAAGCACCCTACTCAGCAGGCTCACATAAGTTCAACAAAAACTACTGGTTCATCAAGGCTGAAACAACCTTGCAAAGTTAGCCTAGAATCAGCCACCTCCGAACAAACAAACAAAAAAGCAGTCTGGCCAACTTACAGTGTAGAGTTTTGTTGATCCTAAGATGTTTCTTTAAGCTACACTCCAGAAACAATGAGAGCCAGGTTTCTTAGGGCTTTAGCATGTTGTAAGGTCTGAGCTCCACCACGCAGTGCTGCTCATTTTATAATCATAACATGTCCGTAGACTGAATTTTTTGGGGGGAGGTGCTGGGAATTGAACTCAGGGCCTTGCGATTGCTAGGCAAGCGCTCTAGCACTTGAGCTAAAACCCCAGCCCCTGTAGACTGAATTTAAAAAGTACAAAAATCCAGGCAGAAATTTGTGAGGACAATTTTTGGGTTTTACTTACTCCCCGCCCCGACACAAACTGGGGCTGGAGATATAACTCAGTGATAGAGAACATGCCTACTATGTGTGAGCTCTTCAGTTCAATCTCTAGCATCAAAAATACTTCATAAAAATAATTTAACCCCTCCTTCAAAACTGCAAGTATTCTGGTAAGTTGTTTTTTCTTCCTTTCAGGATGTAAAACAAAAACAAAACAAAGAAGTATGGGTTTTTCTTTTCCTGACAATCGAAATCAAAGTAGCCTTCAAGAGCTGCCTGCCCATTTGCTGTCTTTTAATGACTTGGGCTAGGCAGGCCACAAAGAACTTTGGCTTCATATAACCTACCCAAAAGAAAACAGGGCAGTTTGAAACATTTTTTCTGTTCTGTTACAGTATCTCTTTTTTTTTCTTTGTAAGACTGTTAAAGGCAATTAAACTGAAGAAAGGATTGAAATCTTTACTGGAAACCCAAGCTGCTACGCAGGATGTTATGCCCTAAAGACACATCCTAGATACCAAAGAAACAGTGGTAAAGAACATTTCCCGAGTTCAGAAACTCCAAACACAATCAATCTTATTTGGTTTTCTCTCTTAGCAACTCACTCTGCTGCCCGTAGCTGCTGCTCTGTTGGCTATATTGACTTGGAGCCTGGCTGTAGGATCCAGTCTGGGGGGGATAACTAGTGGGAGGCTGCTGCCCATAGCTGCTTTGTTGACCATAGCTACTCTGCTGTCCATAGCTGCTCGGCTGCCCATACGTGTTCTGCTGAGAGTAACTGCTCTGATCATAACTAGTCGGCTGTGTAGAGGAATAGCTGAAAGGAAAAAGAAAAAAAAAGTTTTTAGGAAGGAGACAGAAAGCTTGTTTTCCCAAACCCCTTAAAAAGCAGACATTCACAAGGGTCACAGACATCCTTAAAAATAGTTATTTTGTACCTGTCAACAGTATGAATGAAATTAAGAAATTGCTTTTCTTTTCTTTTTTTTTTTTTTTTGGTGCTGGGGAATCGAACTCAGGGACTTGGGCTTGCAAGGCAGACACTCTTAACCACTGAGCTAAATCCCCAGCCCCAAGAAATATTTTTATATTTAGACCACAAGGGCTTTAAGTGGGAAGGACATGGCTAATTAAAACCACTCATTTGTATACCATTTTACTTTCAATTAAAACAGTAGTTACTTTCAACTGTATCTAATGCAAATTTGGGAATTTAATGCTTCAGTATTAAGAGAAGAATACGAAGCTGGGCGTGGTGATGCACGCCTGTGATCCAGCACATGGGAGGCTGAGTCAAGAGGATCACTTTGAGTTCCAGGCCACCTGGGCAACATGGCAAGACCTTGTCTTGAAACAAAAACAAAAATGTGTACTCAGGGAAGGTTGACGCAGGGGAAAAAAGCACTGAGAAAAAGAGTTAAGAGAGCCTCTAATGACTGAGTGATAACAATTCTCTGAGGAGACAAGGCTGCTCGGTAGTATGGTATGAATGTGTGGTATGTATGAGATACACCACTCAAAAACCGTAATTTTCCTTTGAAGATTCATCTGAGTACTCAAAACCGCTCTGCTATCCTTTCAACCTTTGAGAAATGTCTGATTATGAAATCTGGGTACTAACTGAGAAAAGAAAAGGAACTTTCAGAATGAAGGTATTACATGAAAGATACTAGATCAATATGACAATTGCACAGCAGGGAAATTATCCAAAAATGTGTTTGTGCATTAAATTCTTTTTTTTGGATGAGACCTTTTTTCAAATGAGATCTTGATGTGTTTGTTACCCAGGTTGGTCTCAAACTTGTGAGCTCAAGTGATTCCTCTGCCTCAACCAGGACTACAGGTATGCACAACTTGTAGGTCTTGTTGCTGGGTGCCTTTTTTCCTTTGAGACAGGGTCTTGCTATGTAGTCTAGACTGGCCCTGAACTGACTATGTATCCCAGGCTGGCCTCAAACTTGCAGTGATTCTCCTGCCTCAGCCTCTGGAGTGCTGAGATTTCTGGTATGCACTACCACACCAGGCAGGCATTAAAATCTTGAACTATGATATTGAAAACAGGAAGGACGCCCTATTTTAAATTAGAACTAAATTAAAGATTTTTCACACCACACCTCTCTCCACAGCTTTATGAATTCAATAGTCTACGTGCACCTCCTCAACTTGTCAAATTAGCTACTCAGAACAACAGGTACAGAGGTTCTCTTTGTAGAACAGCTGTAAGCCCTGCTCACTTTTGCTCCAAGATGTATGGAGATACCTAGTTAGCTATATTTGTTCCTAAACCTGTTCAGGTCTGCTGCACTTTAACATGTAAAGTGATGAAGTGAGTGCAAAAAGAACTACTACTTTAGCAAAAGCAGGTTAACACTGTAGGATGCAATTTAGCTGATGCATCTGAAACCTGCTTCAAAGTAAACACTGGTTAAAAAACTTGTATTTCTCACTCTACTTTAAAGGACACTGGAGTTACTGGCACAGTTAAGGCAAAAAAAAAAAAAAAAAAAAAAGATGAACAAGTAAACAAGTCTAAACAAAAGGCTTTGGCGAAAACATAAAAGACATGCTGAGTGCAGTGGCTCCCAGCACTCTGGGAGGTTGAGGGAGAGTTTTAACTTTGAGCCCAGCCAAGGTTGTTTAGCCAAGACCCTGTCTCAAAGGGCTAAGAATGTAGCTCAGTGTGAAGACATCAGGTTCAATCTTCAGCACCAAAAAAGACTGGAACAGAAATGGACCTTATGTGTTAAGTTAAATACAAAATCAGGGTAGAATTTCTTTTTTTGTAATGCCCTGCACTTTACCCATCATGACTACACTGAAGATGGCAAGATGGTTTCTACGGTCTGGTTTCATGACTTCACATACTTTTGGTTCTTTTTTGGGGGTGGGGGGCGGGGCTGGGGATTGAACTCAGGGCCTTGGGCTACGCTAGGTAAGCACTCTACCACTGAGCTAAATCCCCAACTCCATTTCTGGTTCTTATCTTTCTCAGTTAATGGAAAGAGCCAAAAATTAAAGGGAGACACCTACAGTGGTAAAAACATTTCTGTCTGTATTTAGAGAAAATAGTTATGGGCTGCCAGGCAGTGCTATGGGAACCAAGGACTGAGGCTTTAATGTATCCATACATGGTCAGAGTTATCACTGAGTCAGACAACAAATCTTACCTGAAGGAGCCAAAGCAGGCTGTTCAACAACCTGAGAAACACTTGTTATTCCACTAGCTCACTGGCCGCAAGAAAGAAAAGACTGACCTGGTAGGAGGATAGGATGGAGGTGCAGTGACTGGCTGCATCGGGTAGCTCCCAGGAACCTGGGGATAACTGTAGTTACTCTGTCCATATCCTAGACTGGGCTGGTTATAACCCCCTGTGCTAGATTGAGGTTGATTAGTCTCAGCAGGCTTGTTACCATCCTGTGGTCTAAAAGAAGAAATTGAAAACAGACTTTATCAACCACAAAATTCTTATATGAGAAGCCTACAAGTCTGTGGGCAATATATGATGTTAGGACTGAGCTTGGAAATATAAACAATAGTACACTACATCAAACCACCTAACTGTATTTGCTGGAAAGAACACTAAAGAATGGAGAGAATCATATTCACAGAAGATATACCAACATGCTCCATTCATTCCATATTAATAGCTATAAATGACAGTTTCAATATTGTGTTTCCAATTTCAGTGATCTAGGAAGGGAGATGGAGATCAAAACAAATGTTTTTTTTCAAAGCAAACTGTTGAAAACAAACAAGAAATTAACAATAACACGAATTTTAGGTTAGAGTAAAACTTTTTTCTGAGGCCAGGACTCACTACGTATTCCAAACTGGCCTCAACTCTGTGCCAATCCTCATGCCTCAGCCTCGAGTGTGGGATTACAGGCGTGCACCACCACACCCATCTTCGAGTAACATTTACAAATGTGGAGTATTTGTGGATGTTTCTCATTTACTAGACTACCAAAAAAAAAAAAAAAAATCCTTAACATGGGCTGCCATGAATTAGCTTAATCTTGCCTCAAAATCTCCTACTGAAAAAGAGCACAGTAAGGCAGGGATAATGTCCCTCCACCCCCCAAACGAGGAAGTCTCTGTCAAATGATGAACACCAATCCCAGTCCCAAGGAAAAAAACTCATGGGTTTCTACCACCTCTCATACCTAATAGTTTATACCAAAGCTGCAGCACTGTGAGCTGGAGTTATTTTAAGCAAAGAGACAACAATCAGTAGGTCGGCCAGAGAATGTGGAAGTACTAGTTTTCCCATTGAGCTGAAGTAGATCACTATGTACCTACCCCAGGCTGGCCTCAGACTCACAGCGAGCATCCTGCCTCGGCCTCCTAAGTGCTGGGATTACAGGCGTGTGCCACCATACTTGGCTATAGGGCTATATCCTGACTCATGATGCTACCCCCCTTCCTGTACAGTGAACTACCATGATTACCCCAAGGGGACAGCTGTTACCCATTTATGGGGTCAATAACCAAACCAAAGATAAAAGTTTCCAAAGTATAATTCTTTGAGTAGTTCAGTTTTGAGAAAAAACATAATTTTCTTCTGGGTTTAGGAAAGTAAAAACAACAGTCTCCTCCTACCCCCAAAAGTACGCCCCCAAACCAGGCAATTTATTGAGTGATCACCCTCATTTTGGCCCTTGGATGGTACCATTTCACTGCTAAATGGAGAATACTTTTGTGGTGTGGTCCAGGACACTAGTTACAGTAAAAACTGTAAGCATACAGTCAATGCTTAAAGAAAGTAACTACATAATGGATTCTCTTTATGTACAGAGTTACTGTTTCCCTCACACCCAAGGCTGATGCAGTGTAGAATTAGGAGAAGGGAACACATAGCCTTACCTTGCAGGTGCAGTGGCTGCTGGCTGCTGTCCATAGGCTGGGTAAGCAGGCTGAGTGCCATACGCAGACTGAGCTGCGTAAGAGGCCTGGGTGGTGGTGACTGTAGCAGTGGTGGTGTCGTAAGCACCAGTGCCATACCCCTGGACAGGTTGGCTGTATGCCTGGGGGGCAGCTGGAGTAGAATAACCTAGGACAAAGGAGAGCTGGATCAGATCTCTGGCCCCAAGAGATCTGCCTAGACACTTTTTCATTAATAGAACAATTTGTAAACCACCCGCTTTAAACCATTACAAAATTTAATCCCTTTAAATATTTGCCTTTTAGCAAGAGCAGTAACAAACCAATATTTAAAGATTAAATTCTCCTGCAAGTATTCAGATTTTAGCAAAGTACTACCTCATTTGCTTTATTTTTTTCTTTTTTTTGAGACAGGGTCTTGCCATATAGTTCAGGTTGGCCTTAAACTCACTATGTAGCATAGGGCGGCCTCTAACTCACAGTGATCCTCCTGCCTCAGCCCCCCCGAGTGCTGGGATTACAGGTGTGTACCACCATACCAGGCTATCTCATTTGCTTAAACCCACATAGAACGGGGAAGAAATAACATGCTATAGAAAGCCATTACTAAACTTTCTTCTGCCTCCTCTTAAAGACATTCAAAGAGGTCAAGTTTGTGTTTTGCTGATTCTGCTATCAGATTTCCTTACACTGCTCAACAAGCTTAAGTGCCTTAAAAGTCTTCAAGCAGGAAATAAAACGTTTCAGAAAGCAGCAAAGGGCAAATGACATAGCATTTCAAAATAGCTAAAAAATAATATGGGTCCAGGTGGGTTTAAGCACTAACAAACTTCGGGTAGTAATTTATTACTTTCTTTCAGTCCCAAGCACTGTACCATGGGCAGTTCATGTTTAAGAAAACTGGAAGTTATAGAGAACATGTGTTTTATCCGCGCTGGGAGATGTTAACATTTGATGCAACATTCTAAGAACTGATTTTATTTCAAGTAACAACTAAAAAAATTTGTTATCAGGCTGGTTGAGTTACCCAGCTCCATTCCTCTTACTTACCTACCAAAGGCAAAAGGACCCTTTTCCTGTACACAATATTAGAGGTATAATCTAATCTCTTCTCCCCTTCAGTCCTTCCCTATCCAGGTGTCACAGAGGCCGGCATTTAAAAGTGTGTTGCAGACTGGGACAGATTGTCTCTAGCTCCTGACCCTGCCAGACCTAGGCAAGATCACTGCTTTTTCTTTTGGGACCTGGGCTTGGAGCATGACCAAAAATTCAAAGCCTATAGCTCTTACGTCTTATTCCTCGGAGGTGTTAAAACCTTCACTGGTATTGGGCTCTGCCTCACTCAAGGTCACTGAGCCATAAAAACCTTAGTTTATGCCTGCATTTATATCCGTCAAAGAAAAATCCAATTTTATTAAAATAAAAAAATTTCAGTCTTTAAAAGTGTCCTTGCCAAACATGCAACAAGCCAGATAAAAACAAGATCAATTTTTTGCTATGTAACCTAAAGTGTCACTTTTTATTGCACAGGGTATAATACTTTCTTCTCCATCTCAAACATTTGAAAGAAATTCTGAAATTAATGTACAGAGACAGTAATTTCCTTGTCAAAACTGTTGGGTGGATATGTATATGCAAGTATATTTCAAAATGGAAATTATTTATTCTTTGTGGTACTGGGGATTGAAACCCAGGGCCTTTGCACTGAGCCACCTCCAAGCTATTTATTTTTGAGTCAGGGTCTTGCTAAGTTGTCCAGGTTGGGCTCAAACTTGCAATCCTCCTGCCTTAGCATTCCAGAGTGCTGAAATTCCAGGAGTGTGCTATCACATTTGGTTTTTGGAAAATCAGTTTTGAGTTTGCACATTGTTCACCTGAACTTTTTTTTTTTTTTGGTAGTTTTGGAATTAAATTCAGGGCTTCACAGGTGCTAGGCAAGTGCTCTGCACTAAACTACACTGTAGCCCTGTGTATTTAAAAAGTTCCTTGCCAACTCCTAAGGTTAACTATGCAAAGCACTAATATATTTAAAATTAACTAGAATCTAATTCTATCTCTTCTATTATTTTTACAGGTGTTTTTCTCCTACATGACGACAGGCTGTCTATAAAATTCACAGAAAGAACAGTTAAATAAACAAAAACTGTAACTGATGAGGACATTAACTTATGTCGTAAAACTATGTGGCAATAGCTGAGCCTTATAGTGTTAAAGATTATAGTAACAGACACTGGATTAATAAATAATCTTTTAATTAATCTGTAGTGCCCATACAAGCAGCCAAGCAAAATGGGGGGGGATCAACAGAACAAAATGATTTAATAACAAAAAAGACCATCAACAGAAAAGGACAATGGATTGATCTATGTGCTAATGACCTGAAGGAAAAAGTTGGTAAGAAACATCACAAGTGACCCAAATCTGTTCAACCTGAACAGTAAAAATTAAAGTTTGAGAATTCTGATTTAATTAGTAACTTAGACACATATATAATCCCTTTCTTCTGAAGCTTAATTTAGAAAAATCCTAAAGAGGACTATGTATACATTTCCTGATGACTTTTCTATGTAATTATCCAATGACTTTTATATGTAGAGATCACACAGGATACTGAAAAAGGCAGTTAAATGTGCTCAAACCCACTTACTACCTACACTATTAGGTTCGCTCTTAGCCCTGTTCAGCCACAGTGTGCACATCAGGGTTAATTTTGGTTTTTATAACCTAAAAGCTGTTGGTAGGAATAAGGGAAATATACATTAAGTCCCTGACCTATGAACAAGTTCCATTCTGGGAGAATGTTCCTAAGTCGGATATGTTAGCAAATCCGACAAAGCGAGTCTTACACACCTTTGACACAAATATACAATGTATACTGATTTACATTTCCTAGCAATCGGTCCCCTCCACATCACCAATGCTCTTCCTTTTACTTCAGAATATCCCGGGCTCTGACTGAGCACTGTACTATTGTACACTGTATCACACTGTACAGTTAAGCACACAGCAGCACAACTTTGACAATGTCTGGCACATACACGAACTACTTCCGTGATTTGTCTGCATCTACAAATGCTTGTAATGTGAGGTCTGTTAGTATCTGTGGAAACTCTCAAGTCAAATATTAGTAAGTCAGCAACTTCCTGTAAAGGATATTCCATAAAGTAACAAGTCTATACAAACATTCCTGATTACTAAATGTAATTGCCAGCTTATCAAAACTACTGCTTTCTGTATTGTCCTATACTTTCTGGGGCTACATTCATGACAAGACTGTCTCATTGTTTCAGCTCTTCTTAAGGCTGCTACTAGCAAGTTTAAACATTTCCCATCCAATTTAACATATATATTAGCCAGGAAGCACTTCCTAGCAAATTCACAACACTGGTACTGGATGAGATAAATGACAAGTATTTCTCCTACTAGACTCTAAGTAACTTAAAGAACTGAGGATAGTTGGAAAACAGTTTTCACATCTTTAACACTTCTTATATTAAAACCTTTTATGGCAATAAAGTTGGGGGAAGTAGAGAGCCTGAAACATTATGCAACACTGAACAGAAAAAACTATTATATTCAACTTAGTATCAGTACACAAGTTACTGTAATTCTTGGAAAGTTCTTTAACTTCCCAGAATACTATATATAAAATATATGCTGAAGACAAACTATGGATTAAAATAATTTTTAACACTTAAAACAAAAAGATGTGTCTGGACTGAAAACCAATCAACAGACAAACATGATACATGCAGGTTGGTATAGAGTCTGTTCCTCTAAATCAATCTAATCATGCATTCTATCCTTCAGGGATGGGGGAAATCAGCTGGGAGTAATCGCCTGAAACACTGTTGGGAAGGTGAATATTATTAAGGCTTGATTAAAAAATGTTAAATAAACTTTTCCCAAGTCATATCAAGAAAAGGACACAAATCTGTGAATAGCACCTGAGGCAGTTTTTTCATTAGCACCTTGTTGTGTGTGATGTTAGAAAAATCTGGGGGTTAAACAAATGAAAACACCTAAAGGGTTAACATTACAGGGTTAGACAAGATGGAAAGCATTTCCCATGCAAGAATGAGCAGGATAGTCAAACCTGTACTGGTCCCTTCTACTGTGGAAAGCACAAAACAAAAAGTAGAGGGTACACTATCAGATGAAGCAAACATGTGAAAATCAGTTTGATTTTTAAGCAGCCCAGTTTAAGAAGGCTCATTCTTAGCATTAGCACAATCTTTTACACAGTCTCCATTTTGTTGTCAGACTATTCAATACAGTGTACACAAGTTAAAGGTTCTTTTCTCCCTTCAAGTTGATCCCACCCACATTCTAGTAGGTATGTCTCAAGGAGAATTTAAAGGAAGGGGAAAAAAGAAAAAAAAAAAAATCTCCTTAGAATATCTCCAGACACAGACTATCTAGAATATACAGCTAAGAGTATGAGTAACAAGTCTCTTAGCAAATACCCTAGACATCATCACCCAAAAATCTTTCCAAGGCAGGCCTTACCAGTGGGAGGTTGTCCATAAGAAGTTGCATACGCAGTCTGCCCATAGGTGGCAGTGGTCTGAGCCTGGGTATAGCTGACATCAGTAGGCTGTCCATAGGTTCCATAGCTCTGTTGCCCATATGCCTGCACCAAAGAAAATTCAGGTAAGAACTTCATATGTGAAGCCTGTGTTTCAGCAATAAAACTGACTTATTTCTGGGTTTCTAAACTGTAGAATCAGACTAAAATAGAACGTAAAATTATTTTTTGAGACAGGGTCTTGTTATGTATTCCAGGCTGGCAGTCTCCCAAGTGCTGGGATAACAAGTATGTGCGACAATGCTTGGCTACAGCCTGAGCTTGTTATTGCTTATCCAACTTACTCCTATTTTGGTAAAGGTAACAATAAAGTTCTATGGACAGGCTGGGGATTTAGCTCAAAGGTTAGAGTGCTTGCCTAGGAAGCACAAGGCCCAGAGTTTGATCCCCAACACCAAAATTAATTAATTAATTAAATTAATTAATTAAAAAAAATAAAAGCAGCAAAAAACAAGTTCCAGAGATATTTTGGAAAAATCTCTACATACAGGAGATGAACAGGACACTCCCAAGGGAGCAGCAATAAGGGCACAAGTGTACAGCTGTCAGTACTTAATGTAGCACAGTTTTAGTAACTAGAAAGACGAAAGTAAATGGAAGATGAGGCTAAAATCTTCCAGACAATTTTGAAAACTGTATTTTCAGCATGACACAATGATTAAAACTACATTATTTCAAAGGAAGTGAACCAAAACACTGCATGTTCTCTTATGCTTAGTACATCAAGCCTAGTCTTTTGGACTTGGACATTAACGGTACTTCGAATAAGGAATGAGCTGTTCTTTCAAATTTTAAAATGATTATGTTGTAGGTTTGTCTGAATGGCCAGTTATGTAACATGTGCTAGAGGTATCACAGTCTATCTTAGAACAAGTTTCCATGGCAGTTATTAGTATCTACTTTATGGTGTGATTCATTCAGCATGAGGTGATCTTGAAAACACTAGAGAGCCTATTTCTAGACTAGGTGTTTTCTTTTTCTGCATTGTTCTGGAGATTGTGCGTTCTAGGCAAGTACTCTACCACTGGGATACACCTCCAGACCTGCCCTACCTTTTTTTTTCCCCCTGACCTACGTTTTTAAACACAAACTCATGTACTGGGAAGTTTGGGAGCTCCTCAGCCAGGCAACAATGTTTCTTAGAACTGACTCTGCTGTTTCCACTGTAATCACTGACAAGTTATATAGTACCTATGGCAGTAAATTATCTCATCTGCAAAATGGTCATATCTTATTTTTCTTTGCAGTACTATGATGATTAAATCCAAAAAGTAAAACATGCAGAAAGACCAAGCATGGAACAGGGTACCAAACTGGAGAAATGACAGTGTAGAAATTTTTTTTTTTATAAAAAGCCAATCCCTTGCGCTAGTACAGTTTCACTTAAGATAGCGGAATAGAGCCCTTTGTAATCCACTGTAAATTCCTGGGTTAACGATTACACAAAAAACATTACTATTTCATGTTATACTTAATTTTGAAAGTGATCCGGGGTTGGGGATTTAGCTAAGTGATAGAGTACTTGTCTACCAAGTGCAAGGCCTCCAATTCCCAGCACCTCCCCAACCAAGGAAAAAGATCTATGCTGATCATTGTTTTAATGGCCAACAGAAACATTTTACCTGGAGAGGGAGCTGCATATAATTACTGTATTTTAAAGATTACCTGGGTGGTCTGTGCATATCCTTGAGTTGGCTGGGCGGTGTAAGCACTGTAGCTGCAAAAGAATTAAACACAAGAACTGAATATAGAACATTCTGATTCCATTACCACATCTGCTACAACCACATGAGGCTCCATACTCGAAAAACACTAATCACAGACAAAAATTTGTTGTAAAAGAGTGACTCACCCCTGCTGGGCTGCAGCTTGGCTGTAGGTACTATAATCTGGAGGAAACAAGGAAAGAAGTGTAAAGTTAGCAAAGAGAAGGTAAAGGGATAAAAGAAAGGGAAGGAATTTAGGTGGCAAAAAGAATTCTTTATAAACTAGTTAAGAGGCTGACACAGTTCAAATGAGTACTTTTGATCTCTTGACACCAACCAAGCCAATTAGGTCTAAGAGAGTTAAACTCAGAAAATCTGAATACAAACAGAATGCTAGCTAATGAGGCCCAGATCAGCTGACTTGACAGGTCATTTCGCATGTTCCCATAACCATAACCCCCCCCCAAGCCACAGGCTATTTTAAATGTATGATCATCATCCTAAGGCTAATGGAGAACCAGACCCTAGAAGAGGATCAGAAACTTTAGGTTCATATAAAAAGGAGCTATGGGGGCTCAGTGATCAGAGTGTCTGCCTTGCAGGCACAAGGCCCTGAATTCCATCCCCAGCACCAAAAAAAAAAAAAAAAAAAAAAAAAAAAAAAAAAAAAAAAAAAAAAAAAAAAAAGAGCTATGCAACAATATTACAAAGTTCAACATCAGACTGATTACATTTGTAGTTTTATCTCCTCAAAACTAGTTTTTTGCTAGGTAGGGGTCACACACCTGTAATCTCAGCTCTTGGGAGGCCAGGGCAGGAGGATTGCTCTGAGTTTGATCTATGCAGTGGGTCCCAGTTTCAAAACACAACAGAACACGTTTTTTTTTTTTTACCACTTCCTCACTTTAGTAAGACCAACTTTAGTAAGTAATTTTCTAGCACAATGACACTGAAATGGAATGGCAGCAAACAAGAGGATAGTCATTACAATCTAGTGTTCAAAAGAGCCTGCTGACTCAGGACACCATCCGTACAGTAAGTCAAAAGCTAGACATCTGGGAACAATTTGGTTTTAGGTTACATCACTGTATGTATAATCTCCTAAAATGCAAAGTGACTTGAACTTAAAAGAAAATGGACGAGACATTTTCACAGCACTACTGAATTAAATTTACAGAAGTTTAAGATTTTTTTAAAAAAGGTAGTTATCTTAAAAAAAACCTAATTATTTACTCCGCACATGAATACATATCTTGCTCAATGTTTGAATACAGTAGTGTCATTAAAACTGAACAAAAAGGTCCTTTCTTTTCCTGTCAGAAAATCCCTTACCCAAAAGCAACTGACATCTCAGTTCTTGGAGGAGTAGTACCCCTTGCCATGCAATCCACAGTTGGCTTCACAATCTTCTGGCCTGGCCTCAGAGTACTTGGCTGAATTCCTCTTTCTATTGCCTTGTGTTTCTACCTCTCTGCATTCCACCTATTTTCCTTCATCTGTAATCCCTTAACTCAGAACCCTGAATCAATAAGGTAAAATCAACTGCCCAAAGGATATCTAAAATGAAAAAAACCAATCCACTGAAGACAATCTTGAATCATGTTCAATAATGCTATAAGTCACATTCTTTATGACATACACACAAAAATTAAATGTAGCCAGGCATGGTGGTACGTGCCTGTAACTCCAGCACTCTGGGAAGCTGATGCAGAAAAATCTCAAATTCAAGGCCAGCCCGAGAAATTTTGTGAGATCCTGTCTCAAAAAATGGCCTGGGGATGCAGCTCAGAGTGAAGGCCCTGGATTCAATCCCCAGTATGGAGGCGGTGGTGGGGTGTAATAAATGCAGGGACTGGGTACCCTTAGCTTAGTGTAGAGGATTTGACCGGCACGCCTGGTTTCAAGAGTCCCAGCACTGCAAACAACTCCTTCCTCATTAAATTCAAATTGGCATTTACAAAATAAACACAATGAAACACCAAAACTAAGTATTTCAACCTACATTTTACCGAGGCTTCTGTATGAAAAATGATTTCAAATCATTGACGTGTAAATTCAACATTTGTAAGAAGACTTATACAAGAGCAGTTACATAAAACACAAGACTAGCAAAGCTGATATGGGGCAGCTAGCGATTGCAGGTCAGTGTGAAGCCAGAGGATTTGGCCCTACACTGGTGGCTGAGGTAGAAAATCTGCTTCATAAGAATTTGTTTATTTACCTACAGCACACAAACATTACATGGTCTCAAACATACTACAATTACATACTGCTCAGATTCTGGGGCGGAGGGTCCTAGGGTTCAAAACTCAGGGCCTTGCTGAGCTAAATCCCCAACCCCTGCTCAGATTATTTAACAACCAATTGTGTTTTTAATTTCCAAATGTTCAGTTGAAAATGTCAATAAAAACAGCACAGGCTGAGCAAATGAGTTGTGATGCAGAGGCACTTTAGCGTGCTGGCCATATTCTATTGCTTGGTCTGAATAGTGGTTGTTTGGGAGTGTGTGTTGTAATTGTGCAAGCCGGACATATGCTACACAGTGTGGGTACTTGTCTACGTGACATAGGTGAAGGAGGGAAAAACATATTAACATTACTCGAGGTAGCAGCTTAAAACATTTTAGGTTAGTCATTTCCAAGATGTAGAGATTCAGGGCTTTAGACTACATAATTCATTAAAGCCAACATGGGGTAACTTTGCTAGGACCAAAATGCTTTGCTGTTAAGACCAGAAGGGCTCCAGAAACTTTTAAGAGGTCTATCTATTTTCTTACATTTTGCAGGAAAGCAAACTAAGGCTCAGATAAGACATATGACTCCTTAAAGATCCCCCACTAGGGTCTAATGTTCTATGTAAACCACACTTTTAATTTTAATAGAGTAGGTGGTTACCAGCAAAGAGGGTTTGAGCAAAGATGGCTGAAAAAAGTCATGTCCAGCCACATAAAAAACATCAATGTAAACGCTTTGTCTGCTCAGGCTGTAGTAGGCAAGATGAGGTAAAAAGGGCATGGGATGACTGTAGTACCTTGGGAGCATTCTCTTTTAGGAGTACTCCTGGTAGCCCATCATGAAGAGCCAACATTCACCTGTGTACTTGGGCCATGCAGATGGGGAGAGTTCTTAAAAATTGTCTTTCAGTGGTTAGATGCTGCAGTCTTTCCCAATTAAAATTCTGAAGGATCCAGAGCTTTCTCTGTCTTCCCTCTCATTTTCTTCCAATGCCTCCAAGGAGTGGAACCAAACTGGCCTAGAAATACCCCCAAAGGCAAAAAAGCTCCACCCTGCCAACAATCCCGGGTTAAGTGTGCCATACTGCAGGAGAAAGTTTGGCTACAGAGTACTCTCAAACGCTCCAGGCAGTAAAGACCACCCTATCCATCACATTCTAGAGTTCCCACACTGGGCTTTCTTTTGAAGTCCACCACGGACGGGCCTCCTTTTGCTAGCCCTACGGGTCCAATAAATAAGCCTATAGCTTAACGCAGGTAAATATAAATGTGCCAGGCGATGGCTTAACCACAGTTCATACACAGGCTCGAACTTTTCTCAGGTTAAAGAGAACAGATTTCTTTCTGGTAGGATTTCTGGCCTGCAGATCTAGGCTGGCCTTCTTGAACAACTGCTCTCCCTTGGCGTTTGCTGGAAAAGGGCCCTGGGACATCACTTAATTGCGTTTTGGGGAGCGAAGGAGGTGGAGTTAACATAAAACGACAAAAAGAAGTCCAAGGGGCGCAGCAGATTGAGGGGAGCACCCGAAGCAGGGAACATTACATCTTAAAGCCAGGCCGGTGCAAGTTGGGTTTAGGGCTGGAAGGCATCCAGCTGACTGGGCCTGAAGGATGACTGGGCTCCCGCTCGGAAGCCGGAGCCCCGCACCACACAGATCCACCATGGCCTGTTTGTTTTTTTTCCCCCAGATTTCCCCCGAGAAAGACTCACTCTCGAGCTAGGACCTCTTGCCCTGGAATGGGGAAGAGTTGAAAGTCTCGTGGGCAGCGGGCCCGCGGCTTCTCGAACCACCTATGCGCAGCCCTTCTGCTTTCGGGGTGACGGGCTCGAAGCCAGGCCGCGTCCCACCTTCACGCGGGACCTCAGTAGCCACAGGCCCCGCCCACGTGGCGTGCGGCCGGGCTCGCGGAGGCCGACGATCGACACACAATGGAGTCCAAGGCAGGGCCCGAGCGCCCCGCCACCGCGAGCCCCCCGCGCGCCGGAAGGTTCCAGAACCGTCCCGCCCGATGGGGGAGGGGAGGGGAACGCGAGCCCCCCAAGAGCGTCGGGCCGAGGCGGGTACTTCCAACCTTTCTCTACAACTCCAATCAGTTATCCTGGCCACACCCAGAGACGAGCAGCCCCCAGTTTCGGGGTCCCGGCCATCGTCTGCCCGACCGCAGTTCCATCACACTCACCCGTGGACGCCATTTTCTCTCCTTCCTCCTCGTTCTCTCAACGTCCGTCACCCTCTCGCTTTCCCTCTACGCGCCGCACTGCGCAGGCGCGAAGTCCGCAACCTCGGGTGCTACCATTGGTCCAGGCCGCCGGGGGGTGGAAGAGGGAGGGATGAACCAATTTCTCGTTCTTCACGCTCCAAACTGTCGTCCGAATCCTTTCTAAAGCGTGCCGGACGTGACACGTGGGACAAAATAGCACAGAAAGGGCTGAAGCGCCGGTGAGCAGGTGTCAGTATCGAACCGGAGCGATTCGCCGCACGAGGCTAGGTTGTTCGGAGTGGTTACGTCCGCTGGCTCTAGGGACAATCTCTGAAGAGTCTGCACTGGGGGAAAGCGGAGGCTGGGGGAAGGGATCAGGGCCTAGAACAACTGCTGACTAATCGGCGGGCAGTGAGGAAGTGGGAGGGGGTGGCGCGCCCAGGTGTGAGCACAGTGGGTTTCGGCCACCTTGGTGTCGGACCCGAGTTCCGACTCCCAGCTGGGGGCCCCACTAGGCCTTCCGGGTTGGTGGGCGTTCTCCGCAGTGAGTACCTTGGACGGACGCGTGCCCGAGCTGGCGTGGGTGGGAGCTTATGCCGGTCGGTTGGGTGGGAGCCCCTGAACGCCGTCCCCAGCCCCGAGGACTCACCCCCCTCCCCCCGTAACGGTCGGGCTGGAGAAAGCCCTATAATCACTTGTCTTCCAATACCCTTGTTTTAACTGAAGTGGAAACCGAGGCCCAAGAAAATTGAGTGCTTTTCCGAAAGTCACAAAGCTGTGTTCGACCTAGACCATGGACCCCCGCCCCCCAAGTCTTCCTGTGTTTGACTTCCTATGCTGTACTCCTGGCTTCCCAGCAAGATAGGCAGGGCCTGACGGTGCACAGCCCTATTTTATAAATCCAGAGGGCTCAAAGCCCAGTTTTGTGTCTCTGGGCAAGTCCTTCACCCTTGCTAAGTGCAGGTGTTGGGGTGGGGGTGATTATGAGGATGCAAGAGGAAGCTCGAAGTGGGTTGTCTTGGCCCCAGGCCCTATCCCCCAGACAAGGCTGGTACCTGCCCACTTTGCTGAACCTCAGCTTAGCTGCATAAGTAGGTGTTCGGGCCCAGTGAAGGGTAGGGTAGGGCTCACTCCAACTGAGCTGGACCAAAAGCCAAATAGTGTCTTTAAATGAACACATAAAAATCACCCGCTGTGTGCTGGGGAATTTGGGAATAAGAGGATTGCCCATTCCCCATGAACTCAGACCACCTGCCAACCGAGACAGGCCAGCCGTGCTCAAAAGATCAGATCTATGATGTGGGAAGGGGAGAGGAAGGGAACATTTGAGTTGGGCTTCAAAGCATGAGTAGGTGTGTGTTGGATCATGGAGGAAAGACTTTGTAGGCAGAGGAGATTCCCACATTTTTCCTGCAGGAAACTGGCAGATGCACAGGAAGCCTTTGGCAAGGAAACAGCCTTATTTGTTGGGACTCTGCTTTCTGCCCTGAATTGGCTCAGCAGGAGCTCTGGGACAAAGAGGCCTGCCCAGGGGTGAAGGGGCTCCAGGACAGGCTGGGGGTGAGGGAGCAGCATAGAGGAGGAAAAACCTTGCTTTGTGGGTTGGGAATGGTCAAGTTGGGGGCCAGAGCTTCAGTTTGCTAGTCTTGAGGAGCTGTCTCTATATTGAGGCTTTCTCTTGGTGAATGGGCCAGGTGATGGCTACAAATGCCTTCCACGGTCAGTGGGGTAGCTGCAATTGATTGAGCAGGAGCTGTGGGCTGGGGCCTGCCTTATAAGGCCTATTCCTTTTTTCTCATCATATGAGGAAAAAATTTTTGTAGTTCTTAGGGAGAGGCTAAGTTTGGGAAACCTGCTTGGGGACATAGAGCAGAAAGAGGTGGAGCAGATACTAGGACTTTCCTGTGAAAAGGGAGGCTAGGGCCAGAGGGGCTGTACTCAAGGCTGAGGAGGAAGATGCTCAGATATGGAACTTCTGCTGCCCTTTTTCTAACCCTTCTACCCCACCCCCCTTTCCAGTCTGCTTGCCCATTGGCTGGCCTTGGCTCCTTGGTCTAGGAGAACTGAGGCCACCTGGAACCCTACAGCTGAGCACAGTGACAAGGAGGAGAATGGTGGCAGCCTAAGGGAAAGGGGAAGCAGAAGGTGGCTAGAGATGGCCCTGATTTGTCCTAAGGCAGTGATGGTGAACCTTTTAGAGATCAAATGCCCAAATTGCAACCTAAAACCCACTTATTTATTGCAGAGTGCCAACATTGCAATTAAACCTGAATACTGAGGTTTTAGTTCAGAACTCACACTTGGCTCGCATGCCAACAGAGAGGGCTCTGTGTGCCTCCTGCAGCACACATGCAATAGCTTTGCCATCATTGCACTAGGGGGTTGTACCCCTTTTCTTCAGCACTCCAGGGCTCCAGTTTGTGGCCCTACACTTCCCATCTGAGACTTTTCTTCAGGGTTCTTCTGGACTTGGGACTGTGCCTTCCCTGTGCCCATCCTCACAATGGGAAGATGGCTAATGAGCATACTGGTTGGGGTCTGACCTCTACTGTGGCTGAGATGCCTCTCCAGCCTGTTTCTACTTCTGTAAAATGGCTGTTGGTAAAGTACCTGAGGGAGTCAATGAGATAAAGCTGCAAATAATAACTGTTAGTGTTTTCTCTCACCAGCAGTACACAGTCCCAGGACCACCCTTGACCATCCTCTATCAAACCATGCATGCCAGGGGGCCCCCTGGCCTACTGTTCCCAGCCCTGCCTCTTGCTTCCTCTGTCTTGATGCTGCTGATGACTAGCCTGTGGCTAGTGGGAGCTGGCCCCAGCCTGACCCTGGCCCCGGAGCTGCTGCTGGACCCTTGGCAGGGTGAGGGCCAACCTCATAGATGTTGGAGACTGGAGACTTGTAGTGCCTGAGATTACCTGGTAGGAGCAGTGTGCACTCTGCAGTGGTCAAGCAGGGATGAAACCCAGTGCCTTGTGGGTTGGTAACAGGAAGGTCAGCCTTAGAAATGAGCATGACTAGTTCGTCCACAGCCAAGCAGAAGGGTAGAGGGAGTGGAGTGGGAACTTGTGGATAGGAGTTCTCTTCTTTGGTAGTACTTGGGGGTTGAACCCAGGGCCTTTACACTGAGCTACATCCTCAGCCTTTAAAAATATTTTTTTGAGACAGGATCTCAGGAAGTTTCTCAGACTGGGCTGGAACTTGCAATCCTGCAAGTGCTGGGATTACACGCCTGTGCCACCAGGACTGGCTAGGAGTTCTGACAGCTTTTCTTTGACATAAAAAGTGAGGCTAAAACTGAGGCTTTCAGCGAAGTATGAGGACAGGGAAGAGGTGCTGGGCGTTTGAGGATTGACCACAGCTGAACACCTATTTCCCAATATAAACAGCTCCAATTTACATTTAAGGAACTCAGATAATGCTCATACAGATTTGAGGATTTGTTTAAAGTCACAAAGCTGGAGGAGTGGGAAACTCCAGGATTGATGCAGTCTCGTCAGGACTTGTGTTCTTGGCCGGGTGTTAGGGATTTGGTAAATGTGTATGCAACACACCTTCACTGTGCCTGGGGCATAGTAAGAACTGTTGTTTAGTCACTAGTGAGAAGACCAAGTGGTAGATCCCATAGGCAGCAGGGGTGGGGGCAGTCACAGCTTTTGGAAGCCTCTGGTCCCCTTGCAGTGATGACGTGCTGGCAGTTGGGCACATAGGCTCCTGATGGGTAGATGGCCCTGGTAGATGATAATCTCCCCACTCCCTGACCAGGTACATGAACCCCTTTTCTCTCCCAGTGCACCGGCTGCTGACCCATGCCTTGGGCCATGTGACCCTGCCAGGCCTGCTCCTGAGCCTGCTGCTGCTGCCCACTCTGGGCTGGTGGCAGGAGCACCACCTGGGCACACTGCGCTTCCTGCACGCCTCCACCCTACTCTCCCTGGCCACCGGGCTGCTGGCTGTGCTGCTGGCAGGCCTTGGGGTGTCTGGTGCAGGTGGCGGCTGTGGATATATGCCAGTCCACCTGGCCATGCTGGCTGAGCAGGGTCATTCCCCTCGGTTTTGGGGGGTGCCACCAAGGCTGTTGTCCTGGCTGCTGCTTGCCCTCACCCCATTGCTCTGCTCGGAGCCACCCTTCTTGCAGCTCCTTTGTGGCCTCCTTGCTGGCCTGGCTTGTATCCTTTGCTGGAGCTGAGGGCCTGTGTGGCCTTGTGGGTTCTGTGGCTGGGCCCCTGGGGTGTCTGGGGAAGAAGTGGCACAGGAGGGTTAGGCTGTAGCAGTACCAGTTGAACATACGTCATAGGAGCATCTGAGTGCAGTCTAGGGTGGCATGGCCAGGTAGCAGTGCCATTTTCAATTTAAAGGGCTCCATAGGGAGTCTGGGAGGGCTGGGGAGGAACTAATCTGGGTTCTGCTGTGACGGTGGCATCTAAACTGAGGTATACAGGAAAAGGCTTAATGAAGGGGGGTGAGAGAGTGGACTGGGCAGAGGGCATAGGAAGTGCAAAGGCTAAGGATTCAAGGGAATTGAGAGGACAGCCTGTGGCCTGTTGTACAGGTGCCCAAAACATGGGCATTTGCTCCAAAGATGCTTAATACCGGTTGAGGAAAGCAGTGTTACCAGAGGACAGGCTGACCCCTTGCAGTATTCCAGGGGAGGGGTCTGCTTTTGACTCAGGACACTAGCTGTCCCCACCTGTGTGACTGACGAGCATGTTGGTCTAGCTGAGAGCAGGAGGTGGTCAACAGGACTTTTCCTGGAATCTAGGGTTACAGCCCTGAGCACAGAGCAGGTCAGGGTGGTTGGGGGTGGGGAGAGCCAGATTTTAGGGGGAGGCACATCCGGGCTCTTCCTCTTTAGCCAAGTAGCTTCAGGCTGGCTCCCTTTTTCTGAGCCTGTGCTGCTGACTTGGGTGATGACACATTCCATCAGGTTGTAGCGAGTGAGGTACAAGGGAATGTCCAGCACATACTTGGCAAGGGGCCTGGTGTGTAGGGCTGGCCAACCCCTGGTTGGTTTTGGTTTTCCTTGACTAGATGCCCTGCCTTGGGCAGTCAGATACCACTGGGGCCTTCCGGTGGCTGGAGCTCTCAGAGCGGCGCCTTCAGATGTTGCAGGAGGGCATCTTATGTCGGACCCTGGCCCAGTGCTGGCCGCTGAGGCTCCTTCCCACCCCAGGCAGCCTAGCTAAACTGCCTGTCACCCATCCTGCTGGAGTGAGGTGAGGAGGATGCCGTGGCCCCAGCACTGCTGGTTGAAGCCATAGCAGTGGCCGGCAGTCATACCTTCCTTTGCTTCTGTCCCTGTAGGCCTGCTGTCCCTGGCCCTCCTTACCTGGCTTTCCCTGCCTCCTCATTCCACAGTGAACATTCAACCAGGCTCCCACCAGGCCTGGGGCCTGTGCAGCTGCCATGGGAGGGTTCCTCGGAGGTGGATCTGGACTGGGCCAGGTCCAGCTTTACCCCAGGAACCCCATTGTGGATGGCCCTGGATGAGCAGATGCTGCAGGAGGGGATTCAGGCCTCACTCCTGGATGAGCCAGTCCAAGGGCTCCAGGGCCCACTGTGGCTGCCTAAGTCCTCTGTTTCCTCTCTGCGGTAAGGTAGGGTGGGTGGGGATGGTGCTCCTGGTGTGGTGGCCACAGTAGCCCTGATACTCCTTGTCTCTGTACCACTTCACAGGCTGCAGCAGCTGGAGCGCATGGGTTTTCCCACAGAGCAAGCCTTGGTGGCACTGGCAGCTACAGGCCATGTGGAAGGGGCCGTGTCCCTGCTGGTTGGAGGGCAGGTAGACGCAGAGGCCTTGGTGACTGAGGGGAGGGGTACACCTGCCCACCCAAAGGGTCCTGGGCCCCCCTAGCAGAGGGTAGGAGCACAGGTCCTGCCTAAGGGCAGATAGTCTGAGCCCCTATTCTGTCTTCTGAAGGCCATGTTGGGTGCAGGGCATCCCCTCACTCCCACTGGCCTGCTGTCTTGATACTTGTTTAGAATAAAAGCCAGTTTATTTTTCAGCCTGGACTCTGGTTCTCTGGCTTCTGTGTTGGCACTAGGGATGAATGAGTGAGTGGTGAATGAATGATTACTGGTGAGAAAGTGCTCCTCCTTCATGTCCAGAGACACCAGCTTTCACCCTACAGAGTCTTCCACCAGGCAGGTGTGTCCTCCAGGGCTGGGCTGCATTCTCCATGCCAAGGAGCATTCTCCATTGCTTGTTTCCAACTGATGTCTGCCATCTTTGGGCCTCAATTTAGAGGGACCTTCCTGGGCTGCCCCAGTCCAAGCACACAGTGAGGCCAGGCTGGGAGGGACCCAGGTAGGGGCCTTTATTGGCCAGTACACATTGACTTCCCAGTGTCTGTCATGCACATGAGGCAGCCCTTTCTTCTCCGTGTCCACCCCTGACCTGGGACACTGGGGAGGGGCGGGGGGCTCAGGGCAGAAATGAGAAAAGGAGCCCCTCACCACTGTCAGAGATTAGGTGGTCCAGTCTCAGGGGTGGGAACGCAGCACCAGAAAACAAGGAGAGGAGGTTGTGTGGGGTGGAGGGCTCCCCAAAGCTGGCCTGAGGAGGAGGATGGAGATTGCCTCCTCCCCCAGCATCCCTGCATATAATGAGGGTAGGGCAGAGCTCTGCTCTTGGCTTCTGCAGTGGCTTTCAGCCTGGATGCTGATGGGACAAGAAGCCTTGTCCCTCTACTCCCTCTTCAGAGGCCTGTATCACCCCATTTAGCAGAGGGAAAGGCAGGCCCAGGCCTGAGTGAGGCTAAGCCTGGCCTAGGCTGTCACCTCTCTCAAGCCCCAGTCCCTGATGGGTTTCAGGTATGTACAGGTGTCAGGACCTAGACCTGCCTACCGCTAAGGCCTAAATTGTAGATGGACCCTGAGGACATTAATAAATAGGAACTGATGATCCCTGGAAGCAGCTGGCCAAGTCCAGGCTGGAAAGGGAAGCCTGGTGTGGTCCACCCTGAGGTGCCACCACTGCCCTCAGCCTCTCTCATTCCGGCTCCTAGGGGTGACGATCCGGTAGTTGGCTGCGTGTCCTCCCCTCTTCCCCCGAAGGAGGCCAGGGGTGCCCATGCCACCAGGGCCTGCCCCAGACCCCAGCTCTGGTTCTGTTGGAAGGAATAAGAAGGAGAGAGGCCATGTTAGGCGTTCCATATGGGGTGCCCACCTCCTCCTGGCCCTCTGCTTGGGGGCGGGCAGGACAGAGCAATGTACCCTGGCACGTGGGAGGCAGAACTTCAGGAAAGGGTACCTGCAGGCTGGTTAGTACCTGCCCTCAGGACTTCTGAGTCCCCCAACCCAATGAGAATATTCAAGGCCTCTATTTGATTCCTGCTCTCTTAAGCAAAGATAACTAGGCCTACCATGTTTACATGAAATGTTCAGCACATAGCAAATACTCCATTAAAGGTTCAGTTCTTAACTGGACATGGTGGTGCATGCCTGTAATTCCAGCTCCCCAGGAGGCTGAGGCATGAGGACTGCAAGTTTAAAACTAGTCTGGGCAATTTAGTGAGACTCTGTTTAAAAAAAAAAAAAAAAATTTTTTTTTTTTAAAGGGCCAGGGATGTAGTGCAGTAGTAGAGCACTTGTCTAGAATGAGTGCAATACCCAGCACTGCAGAAACAAACACAACAAAAATCATCCCCATTTCATAACTGGGTAAACTAAAGCTAGGAAATAGATTTACTGCCTCTGTCTCTCTTTCCTTGGGCTAGGCCACCAGTTTGTGGGAGAGGGTCTAGGAAGGGGTCAGGCTCTGCCCCAGACCTACTGTGCAGCCTTGGGCAAGTTGGACCCCTCTCAGGGCCTCAGTTGTCTTATCTCTAAAACCAGGGACATTTCCAGATAGACTCTGAGGCCAGGCAGCTCCAACAATGATTGCAGTCAGTTCCAGTGGGGCTATGGTGATATTTTGCAACCTGGACATCAACTCTACCCCAAGGGTGAAATAATAAGTGGCATTCTTGCCACCTGAAAAAGTTCTGCTTATCCTTCAAAACCCAGAATGGGAGCTACATCCTCTAGGAAGCCTTCTGTGATTACCATCTCAGTCCCTCCCAAAGTTAAATGAGCACATCAGCCAGGGCAGAATAGGCTGTTTTTCTAGTGGGACACAGATACTCAGGGAGGAGACCCTCCATGATGGAGGACTTGGCTGAGCCTCCAGAACTGTTTCTAGGAGGATGTTTGGGCTTTGGCTACTGAGAGCACTGCTGGACAGAGGGCTGTCATAATCCCAACTGCTGTGCCCTGGCACCTCTGGACTGAGACTGGGGACCTCTGGGGCAGGCAGGTATGCCTAGTCACTGTCAAAGGACACTCGGTGCACAATGACAGGGAGCATGGGTGGGTGCTGGTGGTACAGAGCACCAGTCTCTGCGCCAGCTGGGGTCAAGTTCTGCCCCCATCATGTTCAAGTTAGGTAGCCTTGCAGGCTCATCTGGAACATGGAGATAATACTCTTCATTGTCACATTATTGCCATACACAGGTTTTATGTGACCAGGAGTAGAAAGTGGTTTACAGTAAATCCTGGATTGTTATGGTTACTAGGTTGGTATGGCTTTGACCCAGGTCTCCTGCAGGTCTGGTCACTATGAGTTGATCATGACGTGAACAATTTTGAGGCCCTGGTTTTCTCCTCACCCCTACTCAATGCCTGGCCAGGCAGAGGGGTCAGCAAAACTTTGCTGGAGGAGTCAAAGGTACCAGCACTTGAGAGGACAGACCTAGGGTGGCCCTCTGGGTCTTACTGTTGCTATCCCTGTGACCCTGAGGAGATCACATGAGGCCTCTGATCCTGTTTCATCTTTAAAATGGACATTGCTCACCTGACAAGCTTTTTTTTTTTTTTTTTTTTGAGACAGGGCCTCGCTATGTAGTTCAGGCTGGCCTTGAACTCACTATGTAGCCCAAACTGGCACTGAACTCGTGGCGATACTCCGAGAGCTTCAGCTTTCTGAGTACTGGGATTATAGGTGTGTGCCACCACGCCGGGCTTTTTTTGTTTTTGGAAGTTTATTTTATGTTGGAGATGATTACACCCTCCAGCCCAGGTAGCCATATAGGTGGTAGTTGTTGCTATCATCGTTATCAGCAGCAGCAGCTTTTGGTGCTGCAGATATAACCTAAGATCTCATGCATAATCTGTACTGATTATAATCTAAACACGAGCACCAACTTTTGTGTGTGTGTGTGTGGTGGTGCTGAGGATCAAAACCAAAGCCTATGTATGCTACACAAGTGCTCTACTACTGAGCTACATAACCACCCTTTTCAAAATTTTATTTGGAGCCTGGGTTTAACTAAATTACCTGGGCTAGTCTTAAACTTGTGATCCTCCTACCCCAGCCTCTCAGGTAGCTATGATTACAGGTGTGAGCCACCATTGTCCAGGTGCCATCTGGATCTTTAGTTAGCACCTGTGGTGTATGCTGGGCCAACACAGGGTTCCAACTCATTCTCTGCTCCCCTCCTCCTGCACCTCTTCTGGGCCCAACCCATACTGGTTTGAAGGGCCACTCTCCCGGGGGTGTGGACCCTGAAGGGGGAACAGGCCTTTTCAGGTGCCTGGCACTTCCTCCTGGGGCTGTCAGTGGGAGAGCTGGCTGAAGGCAGGCAGGCAAGGACAAATCTTGGGCTGCAGTGGCACAGAGGTGTCCTTATTCACTCTTGCCCCAGTGCTCTTCAGAGAGGTGGCAGGAGACACCTAAGAAAGCACTAAGAGCTTGGGATTTCATCCTTTGGTCCCAAGGATCCCTTGGGTTCCCTGGAGCTGAGAGGGGTATGAAGGGCAGGTGCCAACTGCCTGCAAGGCATCAGGAGCCTGGGTGTATCGCCACTGAGATCTCAGTCTTGCCTTGTAAGGAGGAGACATGGCTTCCTAGCTCCTCAGTGACCAGATGAGTGGGAAAGGAGGGCTGGGAGGTAGTCACCGATGTATCTGGGAGTTAAGAGAAGCCAGGTGGCTGGTGGGCGGGGTTCTACAAACGAACCACACACACTTCCCGACCAGGCTTTGCACTTTTGAGGCTGTCAGGATTTTCCCTTCCACCTTCTCCACCTGGCACCCAGGAATCTTTCATGATCCAATATAAGTGTCCCCTCTTGCAAGTTGTCTCCAACATTCAGTGAGAAGTGACAGTTTCCTTACCCATGTACTTGGGAGTTCTCTTCCCCCAAACCTCTACAGATACTGAGGATTCCCTGCCACTCTGGGTGGCTTTATGGGGCCTTAGTGTCCACCCCAATCTGGCACTCAGCAGATGCATGCTATGATTTTGCTGAATGAAGGAGGCCTGGCTCTAACCTTGACCCTCCTTCCCTTAGTTTCTTCTGAGGCTGACGTGATATCAAGGCCTGCGTCCAATGTGTTCATCAACTGTGAGATGGGGTGGGTAGAAGTGGGTGAAGGGCAGCTGGGATACCTCTTAGAGGGATAGTGAGGAACAGCTGAGCCCTGAGGGCAGCCAATCCCTTCCTCTCCCCAGTACCAGCTATAGGATCTAGTTTTAGGGGGAGAGATGTCCTCAGCTTCATCCCTAGGACAAGAAGGGATGTTGCCTTCCTGGAATCTTACCACCTCCCATGCCAACCCAGCCTGCCTTCTAGAACCTTCTCAGATTGGACCCTGTCAGATTCTTTAGCCTTGGCTCTCACCTCTTGGCAACAGTGAGAAACAAGTCCTCTAGGCTCCCTCTGGTCTCTTGGCCTTTGCTCTTCCTCTGCCTGTTTACGGTCCCGTGATCCTTGCCCTTCAGGTATCCACTGAGACATCACCTCCTCCAGGATTGCCGCCCCCCATGGATCTAGGCCAGAAACACTTCTGTGTTCTCCCAAGTGCCTGTACTCACTCCACCGTGCAATATTTCACTTTGGGCTCCACCGCCAATGCTGGGGCTCTCCCTGGCCCCCAGCTCCCGAAATTCCACGAGGGTGGGACTCTGTCTGTCTGATGTGTTGGAGCCAGTGCCAGCAGGTGCCTGACATAGAGCAGATGCTCCTTCACTGGAGCACTAGTTACTGGAGCCTTCTCTGTGCCAGTCACCATCTGCTGGACGGATGGAAGGATGCAGAACAGATGTCTGCTGGCCAGGCCAAGCATTGGGAGGTGCCTCCTGCACGCCCAAGCCCTGCCCAGGCCTTTCCTGGAAGGGCTGCCCCTGCCTGCCCACCCTGCCGTTACCTGGCCAGATGATGGCTTCCAGCAGGGTGACCCGTCTGGCCAGGAGCTCCAGCTGAGCCTGCTGCTGCAGGAAGCTCTGTAAGCTAGGAGCCTGATGGGAGATTGAGAAGAGCAGACGGTGCGAGTCTGGCCTCCGAGGGCTGGCCGGGGAGCCGAGGGGAATGGGGGGGTAGGTGCCGGGTGGCTTCATGGCAGGAGCCTGGATGTGTCTCCAGTGAGACCTCTGTCTCCCCTCCTAAGGTTGGGGACAGGGCTTGCCTGGTTCCCTAAGTGACTGGCTAGGTGGGGAATTGCTAGATGAATGTTAGGGTGAGTGTCTGGCTCTCCTGATCCCCTAAAGGGAACTTCTGGCCAATTAGGAGGACCAAAGTGCGAGCTGCAAGGGGGATACCAGGGGCCAGGAGGGATTATGGGGAAAAAGGGCCAGACTTGGTAGGTGGTGAATTACCCAGAGTCCCCTCAGGTCTGAGCCTGGTTCTTTCATATATAGTCCCTTGTACTTCTAGTTCCATGAGTGAATATCTGAATGTCCTGCAGCCTGGCTCTGTCACCATTGATTTCTCTAGAGCCGAAGACTATGAATCTAGATCCATGAATCTACACTCCTCCTGTGGCCTTTGGGCTCTGATTCTATTACCCATGATCCCCTGCACTGCTGGAGTCTAGCTCTGTTACCCACAATCCCTTGCTGATCCAGAGTTTGGTTTCCGTTGTCCATAATTTCTTCCAAACTCAAAATCTGTCATCTCTGGTTCCCTGCAGGCTTGGAAACCATGTTACCCACAATGCCCAGAGGCCCAAGTCTGACCTCCAGGGTGGAGCCTGCATTTCTAGGGCCCGCTTCACCTGTGCAGGAGGACTGGTCACTGAAGGATGAATGGTCTTGGCCTCTCACGTCCACACCTCCTTTGGGCAGGTACTTTCTCCAGCCTCATGATTGAACCCAGGCCATTTTCACCCCAGGAAGGCTTGGGGAAGGCTGGCAGGCAGGGGCTGGGCTGTCTGTCCGTCTGTCTGTCTCTACTCACCATAGAGCCCAATCATTGTTTCCAAGATTAAAACCCTCTCAGCTAAAATCTTCAAAGCCTCGCGTAGTTGGTGCAACCCCTCCCCCTGCGGAGGAAAGAGACAGATGCAGCCGTGACGGGGGCTGGGGAGGGGGCCCTGCAAAGCCTGTTGGTGGCCCATGCCCCACCCGGGACATGCACCTGCAGCCCGCACCACCTGCCACAGCCCAGGGCCCATGGACAGCCAGAACAAGACCAGGAGAGGGCAGGAGGGGGACAAGGCAGGCGGAAGCAATCCCGAAGGGCCCCTCAGAAAGATGTCTCATCCCAGCTGGCTGCAAATCCTGCTACTGTGAGGCAGGGGGAGGCCAATCAGCAAGGGCAGAACTGCTGTCCCAGAGCCTGCTGGGGAGCCCACCCTGTCCTCTCATCTCTGTTGCCTACCTCTAGCTGCTCTCACATCACCTGCATGGTTCCCACCACATCCTTCTATTCTTGTTTACTTTACTTTCTTTAAATTTACTTTTTGTCTTAAATTATCACTTTGGCCTCACCATAATTAACTCAGTGAGATTAGGCTAGTTGATGGGATATTTCCATTCACACCATAAAGAACGTAAATGAATAAAAACGGAAAATGTTTGAGGGGCATTGATGTTGGGGAGCTGGTGCTTAGAGTGCTGGCAAACCTGTGGTTCTAAGCCAGGTGTGGTGACATGTGCCTATAATCCCAGCACTTAAGAGGCTGAGGCAGGAGGATCGCCAAGAGTTCAAGGACAGCCTGGGCTACACAGTGAGTTGAAGGCCATCCTGAACTACAAGACCCTGTCTCAAAAAATAACCCCCCCCCAAATAAAACTCTGTAGCTCTGATTGAGAGCCCCTTCCCAGAAAACAGTGCTCCTCCCTGCCAGGGCTCTGACAGTGGCTCATATTCTGGCACATCTGTGCTCGCTTCAGCAGCACATATACTAAAATATTCTGGCACATCTTAGTGCCCTGGCCTCAATTCTATCCCCTAAGTGGTGCTGGTCTGCACCTCTGTTTCTCAGGCCTGCACCTCCCAGGTCTCAGGGATGTAGCAGTGGGCCCTTAAAACTCCTCCTCCAGGGCCTCCTGGCTCTCGGGCTCTGCTGTCAGAGACCTCAACAGCCAGCAATCACTGTGACTTCCTCCCAATGTCTGTCCTTCCCTTCTGCCACACAAAACCTCAGCGCACAACACACTTCTCACTTCTTCCTTTTGCTGAGAAGGAAGCTACTCCCAGAATGTGGGTATCTCAATTTCAACAGAGACCAGGATGAGAACTATTCCAGTTCTGACCACATCTAGAATTCCCTCTTGGAATCCTTTACTTAAACTGTATTAAGTAAAGGGATGTCTAAGGTGCACATCTGTATAATTATAATCCAAACTTTGAAAGTAGTCGTTCCCCATAAAAACACCTAATCAACCAAGAGGCCTCCTAACACTTCTATTATGAGTAAGTTGCTTCCTGGGTTGTCCCTTATCAATCATCCAGCTGTCCTGTTACATCAAATAGATATGCCTCATTGCCATCAAATGGCCATTTTAGCCATTTCCCAGGGTCACAATGGGTTGCAGGCCAAAGTAAGCCCTCTTTAAGTATTACAGGAATAGGATCTAAAAATAGATGACATAAAAAAATTTCATTAAGCCATGGGCAATCAAAGGGCACCACGTCCGCCACAAGAGCTCTTACCGCATACTTAACCTACACTGCATCTCATTGTGAAGAAATGCTTGAACAAATCTAGACTGAGATATTCACGAAAAGACAAGTGAAGCCAGGTATTCTTGTGCATGTCTGCAATCCCAGCACTTGGCAGGCTGAGATGAGAGGGTAAAACTGACATGTAAATTACGTGTTACTTAACTAATGTTAGTTTCTGAGGCATGGCAGTTGTACTGTGGTTATTTGGGAGAATGAATGTATTTTTTCTTTTTTTAGAGATGCACGCTAAAATGCTAGGGAAGATGTGGATGACATTTGCAGCTTACTTTCAGATGAATCAGAAAGAAAGATACACAAACACAAGAGAAAAACAGTAAACATGCAAAATACTATTAATTGGTCAACATAAAGGAAGGGCAGAAGGATGTCCATTGTATAGGCATTTGGTATATTTGAAAAATTTCAAAGTAAAAATTAAAGAGAAAGTGGGTTGGGGATTTAGCTCAAGTGATAGAGCGCTTGCCTAGCTAGCACAAAGCCCTGAGTTCAATCCCCAGCACCCTCCCCGCCAAAAAATCAAAGAGAAAGTATTAAAAAAAAAAAAAAAAGCCCACTGTTTGAAGAAGGATGGCTTGTTGTGTGCACAGAATACCCTGGTCCCCTTCCAGCATGGCCTGCATCTGTGCTCTGGAACTAAGTGTCCAGGGCCTGCTAGATACCTTCACTGGGCCATGACACAGACATGTCCCACTTCTCCAGGGACAAAACTCTGTGCTTGCTTCTCTTGATTCTCCTTTACAATCTTAAGTCTTCCTGACTCCTCATTCCCCTTCATAGCCACATGGCACCCGAGTCTCTTTGCTCCACTTACACTTCCAGCCCCCACAGTCTCTCTCAAGGATGATCACAGCAGCTTCCTGCTAAGTCTCTTCCTGGTTCTCCCACACTTCCCCCCTTCTCCCAATCATTCTCCATGTGGCAGTCAAAGAGCTATTTTGCACACAAAATCGAATAGTCACTCTCCTGCTTAGGAATGACTCCTCAGTGCCCACAGAACAAAATTCGAATTCCCTAATATGGCCTCCCTAAGTTCTGAGAATTTCTTTGGGGTCTCTCTCTCTCCTTTCTTGTCACACTGCTACTCCAAGTATTTGCAGCTTTTTAAATACTAGGAGTCTATTCTTGTCCCAGGTCTTTGCACATGGTGTGCCCACTCCTCTGTTGACACCCTGTACCTGGTTATGTACCTTTCAGGCCTATTCTGTCTCCTCCAGGAGGACGCTACAGTGTCTCCTATCATGCACGGCCAAAGTCCCTCTGTCCTGTGGCTGCTGATTACAGGTCCTTCCCCTACCCCATGGTGACCACTCTAAGGATGGGGACTGTCTACATGGTATATGTGTTTCACAGTGCCAGTGGGGGCCAAGTCTAGGCTCCAGTTTCAGCTCTGTCATGGATTTTCTCTGCAGAGTTGGGGCTCAGTTTCCCTCTCTGAGTAAGGGATGAAGGCTTCAATCAACCTAGACAGACTGCTCAGGCTAAACACTCAGTTCCTACAGTGCACTCTTATGACCACTGGGTGTCATGGCTGAGCCACGGCCAAACCAGGCCAGGGCCTCTAAAAGCTGCAGCAAGGGGACATTGGTAGGTGGAGTGTGCACAGGAACCCTCAGAGACTTGCCAGCACTGGGCACCTCCTTCCCCATCCCCACCTATCTCCAACAGAGCCAAGCCCCCAGCCTCAAAGCTTCATGCAACTCCCAGCCCAGCAGGTCCCCTCCCAAGCAGGCAGCAAGCAGAGGGAGAAGTGCAGGAGGAAGAAGGGCAGGAAGGAGGACAAGCGGGGAGCAGGGGCCCTGCTACTTCTTGGGTGGCCTCTCCCAGGGGTGGTCCTGTATTCAGCGCCTGGTCTGGGTAGCTCAGGCATCCTGTCCCCTTGTTAGGGCTCTCTATGCAGGGATGGGACTGCACAGCCTAATTCTGCCTTGACCTCACCTCTTCCACCTCTCCTGGGCTGGGTGGAAAACATGTTCCCAGCCTGAGGGTCTCTGGGAGAGGAGAGTGAGGGATCTACCTAACTTCTACCTCATCTCATGCCCACTCAAGAGGCCCTGGAGCTGCACTGGTGGTGGTGGTGGTAGGTGGACAGCAAGCAGCTAGGAGAGGTAGCAGAGCCCCAGAAGTCAGAGAGAGACACAGGGGAAGGACTCGTGCAGGATAGGGGGTTCCCACGGCTGTATCCATCACTGACCCCACAATGAATAACTCAGTACAGGCACTGGGGTCCGCCCACATCCTTACTACCTTGTGACTGCCAGAAGTAGGGTGTCCTGGCCAGACTGCAGGAGGTAGGGAAGTACAGGGAGGGTGCATGATACCACCCTCCAAAAGCGCAGCGAAAGTGTCTGTCCTGTTGGGGTGTCTGCACCTATCCTGTCCCCTTCCCTTACATCACTGGTTTCCAGGTCCCTGTATTGTGGATCTTGGGACATGGTGTGTTTGTTCTAGACTCCTGGTCCTTCCCTCATATGTCTCCTGGCAGAGCAGATTTTTAGGCCCTGAAATTCACTCACTGCAATTATCTCCAGTGATTGTAATGCTTTTTAGGAGCCCATATAAGTCATGGGAGTTCCCAGTGTGTGGTTTCTAGGACCCTGTTCTCATTTATGTCTCTTGTGTATATGACAATTTCTAGGTACCCCTTTCTTATGCTTCATTGTTTCCTTTGTATATGGTGGTATCTAGATCCCCTGATCCTATTTTCCATAGTTCTTCTTTGCACGTGGCAGTTTCTAGGCTTCCTTTGCCATCCCTCACGGATCTTCTACTGGTAGGCTGGTATCTAGGACCTGATGTTATTTACAGGTCTTTTGGGTATAGTGGCATCAGGTCACCTGAACCATGTCAAGTGTGTATACAATCGTGTCAAGGCCTCCCTTCCCAGGCTTCCTAGATTTCTTGTGTGTATGTATAGTGGGTATCTAGATTCCCTGTCCTTTTTGCTGTGGGGCCTCTGCGCATCTCGTTTTTTCCAGGCCTCCCTCCTGTGCTTCATGGCTTTCCTAAGGTCCCCTGTTCTGTCCTTCCATGTTGATACTGTCTTCATGCTTTGTTTTCTCCTAGACAGGGCAGTGGAAGTCAAAGTCCTTTCTAGGAGGGGACTATGGTGGCAAGGGGATGCAGTCTGGCCTGGGTCAACCCAAAGCACCCCGCAGGAATAGACAGAGCCACCCTGGACCTGAAAGGCTACAGAGGGAAGGTAGAGACAGGGACAAAGACAGAGACAGAGAGCAGCAGGGTCTGCTGATAGGGCTGGTCCTGCCCAGTTGGGAGTCCCAGGATGGGGAGGGGGCTTGGGCAGAGAATTGCCCAGGTGTCAGCCTGGGAGACCAGGCAGTAAAGGGAATGTGGATGGGGCACCCCACTCCCAGGCTCTACTGGTGAGAGAATTGTCTCCTGAGCACCCAGGGTGGGAGAAGACAAGGGGAGGCCAGGGCTGGACCACAGCTTACCCAGTGGCTTTTCTCAGCAGGGTCTCCTTTGGGGCCAGGTTCTCCCTGCAAGGAGAGACAGAGAGAGAAGTAAGGGAGGGATAGAGGGAGAGGGGACAAAGAGAGAAAGACTTAGAGAAACACAGAAAAATGGGATGGGGATGTAGTACAGTGTTACAGTGCTTGCCTAGCACCACTACCAAAAAAAAAAAAGAAAGAGAGAGAGAAAGAAAGGAAAAAAAAAAAAAGAGAAGCATAGAGAGTAGCTTGTATTGAACTAACATTAGACAAAACACAAATAACTGTTGAAGGCAATGGAAATTGATAAAGGACAGCCAGAAACCCTTGGAAGAATGTTCAACCATTAGATGAAGGGAAATCTACTGGGTGAGACCCATATATGTATAGTTTTTTTTATCAGAGGGTACAGTCTGGCAAACAGAGCTCAAGCAATAGTCTTCAGTTTTATTGGCTTGAGGAGTAAGAGGTTGGAGTTGAGGCTGCCAGAGAAACAGGAAATTGAGGGAGAATCCTGGAAAGCAAGGAGCCACAGAGGGGAAACAAAATCTGCCATAAATGCTCCTCTCTAATCCTTGGAGGATTCCTGAGCTGTCCATCCACAGGGCAAAATTCCGAGGGGTCCAGGAGAAAAACAACAGGTCTGTAGAACTGAGCATAGATTTCAACAATTTCCTACACATAGGAGACAGAGTTTGGAACACATAAGGCTTTCTGATGAAACTCTAGAAAGTCCATAGTTTAGGAATAAAAACTACATTTTAGGACTAGAGATTCTAGAGATTCTTCCTGGGACCAAGGGCAAAGCCAAAATGGACTTTCTCTCATAAGGCCTAACACTAAGCCTCAAAAGAGTAACATGATCAAAACTTAACTGTATTACATGAAAACTCGACACTCTTCAGAGGAAGAACTGAATCCATAGTATTTTTAATTGTTATCTGTATCATTCAGTATGCAATAAAAATTTACTAGATGTGAAAAAAATGTCCCATATTCAAGAGAAAAATCAGTCAATAGAAACGGAGCCACAGCTAACTCAGATATTAGCAGACAAGAAGTTTAAATTATCTACTGAAATTAATGTCATAGGTGAGGAGATAAAAGAATTCTGGGACAAATGTGTGAATTATAAAAAAGAATTAAGTGGGAATTCTAGAAAAAGCATTTGTTGGATGTGATTAGTGGAAAATTATATGCTACAAAAAAAAATCAAACTGAAGACAGGCCAATGGAACAATTCAAACTAAAGCATGGAAAGAAAAAGGATTTTTAGAAAACTGAACTAGGGGTGAAGTGGAATAGTAGAGCGGATGCCTAGTATGCATGAAGCCCTGAATTCAAGCTCAGGAATTTAAAAAAAAAAACAAACAAAACAGTACCTCAATGACTCATGGGAAATTATCAGTTGGAGTCCAGAAGGAGAGAAGAAAGACATCGAAACAGAAAAAATCTTTTCTTTTCTCTTCCTTTTTTTTGTTAATGGTGGCAAAGTTTCATATTTATTAAACATAGGAAAAAACAGGCTCTGCAGAGAGAGTTTGGGCCAAGTAAAAGTAGGAAAAGGGCAAAAAAAATTTTTTAAAAATACAGTATAGGGTGGGTTACCATGAAGAGAGACAATAGACAAAACAGAAGATTTTCTACTGAGGGCCGGGCATGTAGCTCAGTGGCAGAGCATTTGTCTAGCACACATGAGGCCCTCGATTCCATCCACAGTTAAAGAAAGAAAAAAGAAATCAAGCAAGCAAACAAGGAGAGAGGGAGAGAGGAAGGAAAGAAATTTTTCTATTGACCTATTTCTTTTTTTCAAATTTGATTTAAAAACAAAATAAATTTCCAGGTTCTGAGTCTGGCATGTTAGGAGTTTAGAAACTCTCCCTCCATCCTAAGAAGTAAAAAGCTGATAAAATGGAAAAATCAACAACTCTTAGTCAGAGCAATGAGGCCATAGGTAAAGTGTTGTTCCCAAACCTGGAGAGACAAACAAGCAAAGAGAATCACAATTTAGAGGAGAGAAACTCATGTGCAGAAATCTCCACAGGAACCAGTTTTAAGATAGGAAAACCTAAAATATAATTGACAAATTTCTGAAGGTTCAATGTAGCTAAGTCTGAGAGTTAAAACTCCAAGGGGTCTCAGTTATTCCCCATACACACTACCATGTTCTCATAGTGAACATCTGTGAAAAGGGCCCTTGTACTTTTAGCAGGGAGAAAAGAAAAGGAGCCATTTTGAAATATGCCAGGATATGCTGTTCTTTTCCTTTTCTTTTCTTTCCTTTCCTTTCCTTTCCTTTCCTTTCCTTCCTTTTCTTTTCTTTCTTTTTTGAGGTACTGGGGATTGAACCTAGGGCTTTCTCACTGAGCTACATCCTTAACACTTGCTTTCTTTCTTTTTTTCTTTTTTTTTAAATTTTGAGACAAAGTCTCACTAAGTTGCCCAGGTTAAGCTCCCACTTGTGATTCTCCTGCCTTATCCTCCTAGAGTGCTGGTATTACCGGCAGTACCACCATACCTCTTTTTTTTGGGGGGGGGTGAGGGGATCGATCTCAGGGCCTTGTGTTTGCGAGGCAAGCACTCTAACCACTGAGCTGAATCCCCTGCCCTCACCATACCTGACTTTTAATAAGGTCTGCTCTTAGGAGAAATTATTTTGCCTGAGCCTAACATGCTGAGGTTTTGTTAGGGCCTAACCAACCTGGAAGTAGGGAAACGATTCCTGCTCTCTGTAGCTTTCAATGAGGGAAAAAGGAAATATCCAACTTTACCCCCACCCCCAGCCATCCTAGAGAGGGGAAAGCAAAACAAAAACATGTACCCCACCCCCACCCCCATCAGCACTAGTGAAGTTCACAGTTCAGGGGCAGAGGCTGACACAGAGACCTAATTATTGAACTAGAGAACACTTCTCTTCTCCCCACACCTTACCACTGCATTACTAAAGGCCTATTTCTCATAGTTCCTCTTACACAGTATATCATGTCCATCTTTCAACAAAAAGTTACAAGGCACAGTAAAAGGCAAAAACACAGTTTTTGTTTTTTTTTCCCTTTGGGTGGTGGGGATCAAACTCAGGGCCTTGAGCTTGCTAGACAAGCGCTCTAGCATTTGAGCTAAATCCCCAACCCCCAAAACACAGTTTTGAATACTGAATAAACATAACCAGAGTCAGAAAGGACAGGAATGTTAGAATTATCAGAACAGGAATTTTTTTAAACCTGTGATACTAAGGAAAATTTTAATATGCTAAGAAAATTAATGGAAAAAGTGGACAACACACAAAAAGTGACTGATTGTATAGAGAGTGACAAAAATCCTAACACATAATAAAAAAAGAAGTGCTAGTGACCAAAGATATTGTAACGGAAATGAAGACTGCTTTTGATGGGTTCGTTGGTAGGCTGGACATGGCTAAGGAAAGAATCTCCGAGCTTGGTAATATGACAAAAGAAATTTTCAAAATTGAACTGCAAGTAAGCAGAGAGAAAAAAAAAAAAGAAAAAAAAATTCAAGAATTGTAGGACAACTACAAAAAGTATAAATATATAAAATGGGAATATATAAGAGAGAAAAGAGAAACAATACCAGATGTAATGACAGAATTTTGCCCAATAATGTCAGAGACAAAATAATAGACCTAGGAAGTGCAAAGAACATCAAGCAAGATGAATATGAAAAAAAAAAAAACCCTGACAGCTAGTCATATATCATAATCAAACTGCAGAAAATCAAAGATAAAGAAAAATATTAAAAGGAGATGGAAAAACACCTTATTCATAAGGTTAAAAAAAATTATACTGAACTTCTCAGAAACCATGAAAGCAAGAAGAGAATGGAGTGTGATATTTAAAGTGTTAAGAGAAAAGAAAAATCTCCCAGAATGCTGAGATTATGGGTGTGAGGCATCACACTTGGCTACAAGAAATGCAATTTCTGGTTAAGAAAGGAGAGAAAATAGAATCATATAAAGTGCTCAATTAAAACCACAAAAGGCAGAAGACTGTGGAAGACAAAACTAGGAACAAAGAACAAGAAATAAAGAATAGTGGAAAAAATATGGTAGATATTAGTTCAATTATGTCAATAATTGCTTTAAATATTAGTGGTCTGAAAATGTCAATTAAAAGGTGAAAACTGTTAGAGTAGCCCCTAAAATGAGACAGAGCTATATGCTATCTACAAGAAACTCATTTTATTTTACTTTTTTTTTTTTTTTTTGCTTTGTTTTGTTTTTGAGACAGGGTCATGCTATGTAGTTCATGCTGGCCTTGAACTCACTATGTAGCCCAGGCTGGTCTCAAACTCGCAGTGATCCTCCTGCCTCAGCCTCCCAAGTGCTGGGATTACAGGCATGCGCCACCATGCCCAGCTAAGAAACTCATTTTAAATATAAAGATACACATAGATTAAAAATAAAGGGACAGGACCTGGGGATTTAGCTCAAGTGGTAGAGTGCTTACCTAATAAACACAAGACCCCGAGTTTGATCCCCAGCACCCCCTAAAAATAAAGGGACAGAGAACAACATGCCATGCTAACATTAGTCAAAAGACAGAGCTAACTTCAGAGCAAGGAAAGTTATCAAGGACAAGGAAAGGCATTACACAATGATAAAGAGGTCAGTTCTCCAAGAAGACATAAAAATTCTTACTGTATATGTGTCCAACAACAAATCATCCAAATATATGTGGCAAAATTTGATAGAATGCTAAGGAGAAATAGATGAATCCTTGAACAGTCTCTACTAATACAGTCAGAGACTTTAATATTCGTCTGTCAGAAATGAACCAATTCAGCAGGCAGAAAATCAGAAAGGACACTGAACTCAATAGCATCATCAGTCAACTGCTTATAATGGACATCTATAGGCAATTTCATTCAATAACAACAGATTACATATTCCTTTCGAGCTCAAGAAGAACATTCACTAAGCTAGATCACGCAGGGCCCTAAAACAAACCTCAACAAATTGAATGAAATGAAAATGAAAATAAAATTTACCAAAATTCATGCAATGCAGCAAAAGTAGTGCCTAGAGGGAAATTTGTAGCATTGAATGCACATATTAGAAAAGAAGAGAGATCTAAGACCAATGATATAAGCTTCCACCCTAAGAAGCTAGAAAAAGAAGAGTAAATTATATCCAAAGTAAGAAAGAGAAAAGAAAGAATAAAAATCAGTGTAGAAACCAATATAACAGAAAAATAGGAAGTCAATGGAGAAAAATCAACAAAATAAAAAACTAGTACTTTGAAAAGATAATAAAATCAACAAGTCTATAGCGTGGCTAATTAAGATAAAAGAGGGAAGACATAAATTACTAACATCAGAAATGAAAGAGGGATGAAGAGCCTATGGATATGAAAAGGATAATAATACTATGAACAACTCCATGCTCATACAATTTATGACCTAGATGAAATGGACAAATTTATTCTTCCCTCCCCTTCCTTCCCTTCCTCTCCTCTTGTAGTACTGAGGATTGAACCCAGGATGTGGAGCCTGCTAGGCAAGTGCTCTACCACTGGACTACATCCTTAGCCCATGGACAAATTTCCTGAAAGATACAATTTGACAAAACTCATACACCAAGAAACAGTCTGAATGAACCTACATTTATTAAAGAAATAGAATCAATAACGTTTTTTTGGGGGAGTGCTGGGGATGGAACTCAGGGCTTTGCACTTGCTAGGCAATGAATCAATAACCTTTAAAAACAGAGAGCAGATATGATCAAATATATTATATGCATTAAAACCCAATTTAAAGAAGGGAGGGGAGGGGAATGGGAAAAAAGAAGCAACAAGATATATTATGTACAGGTACAAATCCCCTATGATGAATGTTATCACTATATATATCTAAAATGTACCATTGAAATAAAGAGAAAAAAAACCCCAATTTAAGAAATAAAGAAAGCAAGCATCAAGACCAGATGGAGTTGCTACTGAATTCTACTAAATATTTAAGGAAGGAATTATACCAATTTCAGGAGATAGAAAGAGACAGAATATTTCGAAGCTCATTTTTTTGAAATCCCAGGAACTCAAGCATGCTAAGCGAGTGCTTTACTATTGAGCCACACACCTAACTCCCCATATATTTTATGAAGACAGTATTACCCTAATACTAAAACCAGACAAAGGCATTACAAGAAAACTACAGACCAATATCTTTCATGAACATAAACACTAAAGTTCTCAACAAAGTAGTAACAAATCAAGTTCATAAAAAGAATTAACCCAGATATGCAACGCTGGTTCAACATTCAAAAACCAATTAATGTAATCTTTCACATCAACTAGCTAAAGAAAAGAATAGCAATTATAGCAAAAGATACAGGAAAAGCACTTGACGAAATCCAGCACTTATTCATGATAAAAGTTCCTAACAAACTAGGAATAGAGGGGGACTTCCTTACCTTGATAGGGAACATTCATAAAAAAACCCCTACCACTAATATCATATTTAACAGTGAGAAGTTAGAAGATTTCCTGCTAAAATCAGGAAGAAGGGAAGGATATCCCTTCTTACCACTGCTTTTCAACATCATACTGGAAGTCCTAGGTAATGCAAGAAGATAAGAAAAGAACATAAACTATGTTCTATATGTATATGGATTAGGAAGCAAGAAATAAAATTGTTTTTGTTTGTAAATACATCATCTATGTAGGAAACTGGAAAGAGTGAGAAGAAACTCCTGGAACTACCAAGTGATTTTAGGAAAGCTGTAGGATCCAGGTTAATATACAGAAGTGAACTGCCTTTCTATAGTTCAGCAATGAGCAAGTGGAATTTGAAATTAAAAGGCTGTTACCATTACATTACCACTCCCCCAAATAAATACTTAATAAAAATATAATAAAAATATGAGAGAGATATGAAGAAAACCACAAAACTTTGATGAAAGATATCAAAGAAGTACTAAACAAATGGAGATAGCCAATGTTCATGGATAGATGGATTCAATAATGTCAAGACATCAGTTCTTGCCAACTTGATCTATAGATATAATCCCAATCAAAATCCCAGTAGCCAGGCATGGTGGTGCATGCCTATAATCCCACCACTTGGGAGGCTGAGGCAGGAGGATCAATGTGAGTTTGCGACCGACCTGGGCTACATAGTGAGTTCAAGGCCAGCTGGAACTACATAATGAGACCTGCCTCAAAAAAAGCAAAAATAAAAAAAAAGTAAAATCCCAGCAAATTATTTTTTAATATCAACAAATTGATCCTGAACTTTTTATGGAAAAACCCTCAGAATAGCCAATTCACTATCAAAGGAAAAGAACAAAGTAGTAGGACTAATGCTCAACTTCAAGACTTACTGTAAAGCTATACTAATCAAGACAGCATGATACTTGTGAAAGAACAGAAAAATAGATCAATGTGGCAGAATAGAGCCCAGAGACAGAGTCACAAATAGAGTTACCTTATCTTTGCCTGAGGAGCAAAGGTAGCTCTTTCCCAGAACTGCTGCTGAAATATGAATGCAAAGTGTGGTCTTCCACAGATGTGGACAACCACACAAATGTAAAAAGATCAATCTAGACAGGTGTGGCAGCACATGCCTGTAGGCCCAGCTACTCGGGAGGCAGAAGCAAGATGATCCCTTGAACCCAGAAGTTCAAAGCCAGTATGGGAAACACAGAAAGATCACAGACAGACAGACAGAAAAAAAGATTATACATGGGCCTTACATTCTCACAATAATTTAAAAATGGGTCATGGACCTAACTGTAATCACAAAATTATAAAGCTCTTAGAGAAGATAACGTGGAAGAAAACCTAGATGGTCTTGGGTATGATAATGACTTGTAGATACAACACCAAAGACAGTCTGTGAAAGAACTGATAACTGGGCTTACTTAGAACTAAAAATTTCTGCTTTGTACAAGACAATGTCAAGAGAGTAAGACCAACTTGAGACTTGGAGAAAATATTTGAAAAAGACATATCTTTATAAAACACTCTTAAAACTCAACAATACAAAAATAAACAACCCATGGGGTTGGGGATTTAGCTCAGTGGTAGAGTGCTTGCCCAGCAAGTGCAAGGTTTTAAATTCTATCCCCAGCACCACCCCTGCCCCCCCAACCCAACCCAGTTAAAAAGTGGCCAGAAGACCTAAACAGACAGACACCTTACCAAACAAGACATATGGACAGCAAATAAACAAGAGAAAGTATGTTCAACAACATACATCGTTAGTGAACTGCAAATTAAAACAACAACAAAGTAAAGCAAAAACAACCTCCCCTCACTACATGCCTACATGCATATTCCAATGGCCAAAGTATATAAAGAATAATGAGTGAAAGCACCAAAACTGACAAGGATGTGCAGCAACTATAACTCATTCATTTCTGGTGGGAATGCAAAGTGGTACAGCCACTTCGGATGCCTGTTCGGCAGTTTCTCAAAAACTAAACATATTCTTAAGCTGGGTGTGGTGATGGATGCCTGTAGTGGCCGCTCTTTGGGAGGCTGAGGCAGGAAAATCACTTGAGCCCATGAGTTTGAAGTCAGTTTGACTACATCTTTTAAAAAAACAAACAAAACAAAACCTTTCCATATGATCCAGCGATCACACTCACTGGTATTTTCCAAAGGAATTGAAAACTCATATCTACATAAAATTCTCCCCATAAATGTTCACAGCAGATTTATTCATAATTGCCCAAATTTGGAAGCAACCAAGGTGTCCTTCAGCAGGTAAATGGATGAATATACTGGTATATTCAGACAATGCAGTGTTATTCAATGCTCAAATAAATAAGCTGGGGCTGTGGGGTTTAGCTCAGTAGTTAGAGTGCTTGTCTCCCAAGCACCAGGCCCTGAGTTCGATCCCCAGCACCAAAAAAAAAAAAAAAATCAAATAAGCTATCAAGCCATAAAAAGACATGAAAAGTTTAAATGTATATTATTAAATGAAAGAAGCCAATATGAAAAGGCTATACTGTATAATTCCACCTATATGATATTCTGGAAAAGGCAAAACTGTGGGGACAGTAAAAAGATGAGTGGTTGCTAGGGGTTAGGTAGTATGGAAGGATGAGAAGGCAGGGCACAGAGGATTTTTAAGGCAGTAAAACTATGTTGTACAATAGTAAAATTGCAGACACATTATATATTTGCCAAAAGCCATGGAATGTGCAAAACCAAGAAGGAACCCTAATGATGTGTCAATGTAAGTCCATCAATTATAATGAGTGGCCCCCGAGGGGGTGGGGATGTCGATAGTGGGAGAGGCTGTATAGGAGTAGCGACAGGGAGCTCTGTACAGTCCTCTTAATTTTCCTGTGAACCTAAAATAGCTTTCAAAAATTTTCTTTCACTGAAAACAACAATGCAGCCAGAAGCAGTGGCATGCACCTATAATCTCAGCACTTGGGAGGTTGAGGCAGGAGGATCACCAAGAGTTCAAGACCAGCCTGAAATACATGGTGAGACCCTGTCTCAAAAAACCAAACCAACCAACCAAACAACAAACCAACCAACCAAACAAACCCCCTCCAAACCAACAACAATAAAATCCACATTGTACTCGGCTACTGTTTCTATTGTGAAGATGACAACAAAATGACCAACGAAAATCAAAACAATCTTACAGATTCCAGGAATCACAGTGAACTCAAAGCAGAATAAATACAAAGATGTGTAATAAACACATCAAAATCAATCTGCTGGGCTGAGGATTTAGCTCAGTGGTTAGAGTACTTGCCTTGCAAACAGAAGGCCCGAGTTCGCTCTCCAGCACCAACCCCCCCCCAAAAAAAAACCAATCTGCTAAAAACTAAGAATAAAGAGAAAATGTTAAAAGTCAGAGAGGGGAAAAAACATTTTACATACAGGGGAATGAATGACAGTCAGTTTCATACTGAGACATTATAAAACCAAGAAGGCCATGGTGTAACATCTATAAAAGTGCTAAAAGGAGAGGAAAAAAATATACATAGAAATTTTTGTACTGGAGATTGAACCTGGGAGCTTCACACTGAGCTATATCCCCAGCCCTTTTTTATTTTTTATTTTTATTTATTTATTTATTTATTTTTGGTGCTGGGGATCAAACTCAGGGCTTTGTGCTTGCGAGGCAGACACTCTAACCACTGAGCCAAATCCCCAGCATCTTTTTTATTTTTTGAGACAGGATCTTGCTAAAGGGCCTCATGCTGATAGGTGTGACTTTTGAAAGGTGAATGGATTATGGGGGTTTATAGACTTGTTGTTCAGAGCTGGGGTCTGGTTGGAAGAGGCAGGTTACTGGGGGCGCAGCCTGGAAGAGTTTATCTTCCTCCCCGTTCTTCTCTTTGCTTTCTAAGTCCTGGCCGTCATGACCCAAGCAGCTTTTCTTCTGACATACCTCTCTGCCATGCTGTTTCTTTTTTGGAGACTGCTGATCATGGACTGAAACATGAGCCAAAATAAATCCTTCCTCCTTTAAGTTGCAGATGTTAGGTAGTCTGTCCTGATGACAACAGAAAGTCACTAAAACAGTCACTAAAATGCCCAGTCTGGTCTTGAATTTGTAATTCTCCTGCCTCAGCCTCCTAGATTGCTGTGATTACAGGTGCTCGCTACCAAGTCTAGCAAAAATATCTTTTAAAAATTAAGGTAAAATAACGAGAGTTTTCTCAGGAGACACACTACACAAAAAACTAAAGAAGTTCTTTAGACTAAAGGGAAAAGATACAAGACAGGAATCTGGATCTATAGAAAGATATACCATATTGGAAAAGGTAAATACATCAGTAAATAACACTACATTCATCCCTGGGTACCTACAGGTCCCAAAATGCACAGATGTTTAAGTTCTTCATATAAAAATGTGTGGTATTTGCATATAAGCTACAGATATTCTCTTGTATATAAAGATAATTTAAATCATAATGGATTACATATAATACCTAATGCAACATAAATACTGTATAAAAGTTATTATAATTTTTAGGGAATAATGAGAAGAAAAAAGTTTATACATATTTAGTAGAGATACAGTTGTGGAGGGGTGCTGGGGATTGAACCCAGGGCCTTGCATTTGCTAGGGAAGTGGTCTACCACTGAGCTAAATCCTCAAGCCCAAGATACAATTATTTTTCAAAAATTTTTGACTCATAGTTGGTTGAGTATGTGGATGTATAACCTATGGATATGAAAGGCTCACTGTACTTTCGTTTTCTTAACTTCTTTAGAAGTCAACTAACTGCTTAGAGCAATAGTAATAAGGTGGAGCTGAGGGTGTAGCTCAGTGGTAGAGCACTTGTTTGGCACGCACAAGGACCCAGGTTCAATCCCAAGTACTCCCCATCACATGAATGTATTGTAGGGTTTATAACAAATGTAGAAAAACAATATAAGACAGCAATACCACAAGAAAGGAGTGGTGAAAATGGAATTATAAAGTTTTAATGTACCTACAGTATTATAATACTAATTCCAATAAATTGAGATAAGGCAAGGATACAATTGCTATTCTTATAGCAACCATGAAAAACAACACAAATAGGCATTGCTAAAAAGTTAGTAGAGGAGATAAAATGGAACTTTAAAAGGTACTCAGTCTGGGGTTGGGGATTTAGCTCAGTGGTACAATACTTGCCTAGCAAGTGCAAAGCCCTGAGTTTGATCCCCAGCACCCCCCCAAAAAAGTACTCAATCCAAAAGAAGTCAAAGAAAGAAAAAAAAAAGGAAAAGAGAAAAAAGAAGCAAAAAAAAAAGAGATATATAGAATACAAATCACAATATGACAGTCTTAAATAGAGCCATAAAAATAATTCTATATATCTTTAAATATAAATGAACTAAATGGTCAGACTGAAAAAAGAAAGACTGAAGTTATATTTTGTTTACAAGGGATGCGTTTTTAAGTATAAAGGCACAGACAAGTTGAGAAAAAAGATCAAAAAAGATACACCATGAGATCACCAAGTGTGAGAACACTAGTGTGGCTACTGTATTAGTAAACAAAGTAGATTCCAGACAAGTGAAAACATTGAAATCCTAAACATGTATGTGCCCAATAGCAAAGATTCAAAAACTATAAAGCAAAAATTGACCAAAGTGAAGGAAGAAATGGAGAAATCTATGTTAGATTTGTGAAGATGGAGAGAGAAAGAAAACCACAGTGTCAAAGAGAGACATGAAGGGAAAGAGAGAAAAAGAAATAGACACAGAGCTATTGATAGCCAGAGTGACAGAGATGCAGGCAGCCTGACCCCAAGAAGATGATGGGTCCCAGAGACAGGGAGCAGCTGACAGAACAGAACTACCCTGGACCACAGAGGAGGGTGAGAGGTTCTGGTTGTCCTGGATGGAACCAGCGCAGGGTCTGGGCCTCTGGGATCCTGAGGGGTGGTTACAGGTGGCTATGGTTACTTACCTGCTGCCCTGTGAGGCCTTGGAGGCCTGGCTCCCCACGTGCTCCCTTTGTGTGAGGGAAGAAAGGAATGAAGTTAGCTGTTGGGACCTCTGACTCAGGGCCCCTAAAGTTTGCCAGAATCCCCTATCTGGGCCATCTGGGTACTCACTCTTTCGCCCTTTTGTCCTGGGTGGCCTGGGATTCCTTTGGGTCCAGGAGGGCCCGGGGGTCCCTGAGCAACAAGATAGGGTCTTAGTCTTGTACCGGGGTAGGATAGACTGGACAGGGGTTTGGGGTAGAGGGGTTGGGGAGAGAGTCCCAGCTTGGCCTGGCTTTCACCATGTACCTAACAGCACCCAGCGCACAGTGGCCAGTTCATACACCTCAGTGTTAAGAGAACTGGACACTGGGCCAGACAGTCCCCACCCAACCCACAGATGTTGCTGGTTGCTGACTACAGCCCCAGGTCAAAATTTCCACTTTTCTTGGCCTTAGGCAATAATAATACTTCTTGTTACACAAATGGAACGAGAGGATGTATGGAAAGTAGTTTGCATATCAAATGCTCAGTAAGTACTTGATGAATGCATGCATGAAAGGAAGGATGAATAGATGGACGAATGGATATAAACAGGGTGGGAGCACTTGGAGAACAACTCACCATGTGTCCAGGACTCCCAGGTACTCCTGTGGGGCCAGGAGGTCCAGGGGGACCTAGAATAAGACATGATGTCCTCAGGACTGGAAAAAGAGTACACCGCCAGCTGCCTCCTGATAGCCACGGGACTAGTTCTTCTGCAATCTACCAATTCCACCCTTTACACCACGCGTGGACTTAACTTACCCATGGGTCCTGGAGGGCCAGGGGGACCTGGGGACCCATTGGGTCCCTGAGGCCAGTGGCTGCTGGTCTCAGTGAAGCTGTTGGACAGTAATGAGTCCCCTGCAAGAGAAAAGATAGTGAGTCAACAGAGCTGGGTAGAGTACGAAGTCAGTCCCAACTGTCCTATGGGCAACTGCCAGAATGAATAAGGCCCCCTAGGATTAGAAGGCAGGGAAACCTGGGTTCGAATCCCACCACAGTCTAGCCGGTGACATCTAGAAATTCTCTCTATACTGTACTGAGCCTGAATGTCGCCTGTCAAATGAAATAATAAAAGCTCTCATTTATTTGCCATCTACAGCATTCCAGGCTTTTGTGTGTGGGTATCATGGAGCTCTGGGAGGCTGGCACTGTCACTATCCCCATTGTAGAAATGATGAGTCCAAGGCCAACAAAAAGAGAATGACTAGTGAGATGGAATGAATGGTGGGATGGAATAATGAAGTAATGAATGGTGCCCATTCTTTTACCGTAGACCCGATGTAGGGGTTGAACCTGGCACTCTGTGCTCTAATCCCTGGCAGCACAGGGAGAAGGCCAGAGATGCACGTCAGGGCCCAACCTGGTGGAGGAACTGGGGCCTCTGTGAGCCCAGGTTCAGGGTTGTGGCCTTGACTGCTCAGAGTTCACGTCTTGCTACTAGAACTTGAGCTTCCTGGCACTTTGAGGGCTGGATTTCAGCCAGTTCCAACTTGGGGAGGGCCTGATACACGGTGGTTCTGAGCATGTGGGTCTGAAGCCGCTCCCCCACAGTCTAGCTGTGCGATTATACCAAGTGATCTCCTCTCTCTGGCCTTCAGTGTTCCTCATCTGTGCACACGAACAACAATGTCTATTGACGTGTAGTCTATATTGGACAGGCTTGGCACACAGAAGGTACCTGGTAGATAGTAGCAGCCTCTCCCATTCCCACCTCAATCTACCAAGACCCCACAGGGACTCACCGTGCTGGGAAATCTGGGCATGAGGTGGTCCGATGGGGGCTGGGGGGCCTGGTGGGCCAGGAGGCCCTGGTGGGCCTGGAGGTCCCCTCTCTCCAGGGATGCCTGCCATTCCAGCCTGGCCAGGGCTCCCAGGTGGACCCTGTGGACCTAGAATGAGATCCAAGGAGTTGAGGGTGTATAGGAGGCAGGGAGAAGAAGGGTGGCCTCAAGGGGGCAGGACAGGGCCGCCTGGGCCACTGGGCATGAGAGAGGGGTCTGGAGTCCACAGCCCAGACCTCTCTGTCTATCAGGGGCATGAACACAGGATCCTGTCCTCTGTCCCATCCGGGCCGGTCTGGGTTTCCTTTCTCGGGGCCCCTATCCCATCACCATCCACCACAGGAACCCTGGCACACGGGTGGGCCCTGGTGTTTCTCCTCTGCCTGGGCCTCCTCCCACTGGTCTGGGAGCTGGTGGGCAGGGCCTGGGCTGACTTTCAACTCCCGGAACCCAGCTCAGAGACTGCTAAGCAGAGCTGCCCAAGGAGCATGAGCCGAGTGGGCCAAGAGAGGGCTTTAGGGAGCCCAGCAGTGAGTGGGGCAACCCAGAAGGTGAAGAGCAGAGATCACTGGGTGAAAGGGGCCAGGGGCATCATTCTGGGTACTCACCTGGTGGGCCTCTCATTCCTGCTGGGCCCTGGCTACCGGCATCTCCCTTGGGGCCGGTGGGGCCGGGCAGCCCCCGAGTACCCACTCGGTCTGGGGGTAAAGAAAAGGAAGTTGGCAGCTCTGGACTTTCTTTTGACCCGCACCCCAGTCCTGGCCCCTCAGCCAGCACCTACCGTCTCGAGGGAGCAGTGGGGCCCTCACAGT
>PVJO010004018.1:0-114956 GCA_004026905.1 Hystrix cristata
TTAAAATGTATCTTGGAATTAAAAAACTATTATATATGTCAATTCTTTTGGCTTATGCTGGTGATCTATAAAGAATGGATGTTTTTCCTCTCATTTTTGTATCTTTTTCCCTTGCCTTCCAGAGCAGGCTAGGATTTTTAGCACAGTGTTAAATAAAAATGTTGACAGTGTTATGGTTTGTGTCTAGACGTCCCCCAAAGCCTCATGTGGTCATAGGTAGGGCTTTTCAGTGGTGGCTGGATCTAGAGTGTGTGATGCTGGGATTAAGGGTGTGATTACTGTATCAGTCCACTGACTGGTTTGGCATAGTTCTGGGTAGGATTACGAGTGTCGCACCCTGAGTGTGCATGCTACCTCCCCTAAGGGTGAGTAGCCTGGATACAATATAAAGGGACAGAATCTGTTGCTTGTTGCTGGCTTGCTGCTTACTGCCTTCTACCTGCCTTGCTTTGCCATGGACTGTTTCTCCTGTGATGCCCTTCTACCATGCCACCCTGCCTTGGAGCCAGCTGGCTATTCTCCAGGTTCCTGTTGCATGAAGTATTGTTTTCCATTCTTCAACTTTCAGTCTATGAATTTCTTTTTTAGTTAAATGTGTTTCTTGTATACAGCATGTTGGATCTTGTTTTTTGATCCATTCTGCCTATCTGTTCCTTTTGGTGAATTGAGACCATTTACATTCATGATTCTGATATGTATTGACTTATCCTTGTCATAGTTTCCTGTTGTTGGTTCTGTTTCCCCTGTTTAATTATTTGCCTTGCCTGGTGGATTCATTCTGTTGGGGTTCATGGAACTGTAGTCCTCGTTATCTCTTTCTAGAATATCCTTCAGAATATTTTAGAGTGCTGGTTTAGTCATGAATTTCTTCAGGTGTTCTTTATCATGGAAGTATCTTATTTCTCCATCAATTTTGAAAGACAGTTTTGTGAGATTGTTTTCTTTTAGGGCTTGAAATATGTCACTCTATGCTCCCTTTAAGAGTTTGTGTTGAGAAATGTGCTGTGAATCTGATGGGCTTTCTTTTATAGGTAATTGGTTTTTCTCTAACGGCTTTTACTATTCTGTTCTAGTGTTGAATTTCTGGAATCTTGACTATTATACACCTTAGTGTAGGTTTTTTTTGTTTTGTTTTTTCATCATGGCTAACTAGAATTCTACATGCCTCAGTTATCTGTATATCAAATTCTTTTTCCATGCTTGGGGAGTTTTCTGCCATTAATTCTGTGCATGGCTTTTTTATATTCTTGCACTATCTCCTGATTTTTCATTGATTCCAACCAATCTTATGTTCTTCTTTGAATCATCTAGCAGCTGTTGGATTGAGTTTTTGTGGTCCCTTGGTATTTTCGAGAAGTCGTTCATGATCAGTAACTGCAAACCTGTCTTCTAGATCTGATATTCTTCTAGCCTTTGTTAAAAGCACAGGTATGATAGATATACATTAGGATTTTAAGGAAAGGGGTTTCATTGCATTAAGTTAATGAACAGTTGTTTCTGTTTATATGCAACGATTCATGGAAAAACAGAACCAAAAAAAAAAAAAATGTACCAAACCTATCAGACCGCTTCTCCCCATGACAGCCCATTAGCTAGCACATTATTATTGTCAGCTACATTCATATTTGCTACAAGAGGATAAGCTATTCACTATGTGGCTATATAATTAAACAATTAGATGTTGACATGACAGATATTGATGTCCTTTCTTCCCCTCAGATGCTGGGCTCCATCTTCAGCTTTGACACTCTCACTCACCACAAGTCCATTATCGTCAGTGTTAAGCATAGCCTTAGAATTTGACTAGTAAAATTCTGCTCAGCCAAAAGTAGTAAAAACATCCCAAAAAACCCCAACTTTGTACACACATGGTCATAGCAGCATCATGAATTCCTAATAGCCAAAAAAAGATAGAACTTAGATGTCCATCAACTGATTAATAGATAAACAAATGTAGCATAAAGTATAAAGAGATAATTTGGGTCATAAGGAATGAACATGCTCCATTATACATGAATGTTGGAAATATTAAGTAAAAAAGACAAAGCCCCCTATCGTATGATATCCAGAGGAGACAAATACACAAATGTGGAAAGCAGACTAGTGTTAACAGGCTGGGGACAGAGGGGTGGGAAATGACTGCTGATGAGTTTCTTTTTAGGATAATGAAATACTCTGAAACTAGAGGGTAGTGATGGCTGTATAAGTCTGACTATACTAAAAACCAATGACTTACATACATTTTAAAATGGTGAACTGTAAGCTATGCAAATATCTTGATGCTGTTTTTGGTAAAGTCCATCAAATGATTTTTAATACCACTTCCAAATGGGCAAGAGAGTTATACTTTATTTAGCTAAAAAGAATCTGAAAATGTTATAATACATATATATGCTTACAACAGTTTTATTTCATACTCTGGTCAGTAATGGATTAAGCTACTTTATCCTTATCTGGGACACATGATAAGCATAGGTAGCTATAGACTGTAAAGAATTACTGTAAGCTAGAATTTAAAAACAAAATCTGTTCTCAGCAATATGAAAATAAAAATATGTAAGGAACTCACCCATGCATGATGATAGGTCTAACAAAGTTCACACCAGTGATAATGTGTTAGACAAAGATTTAACTGAAAGTTAAAAACAGAATCTTCTATGTTCTAGTTTACTCTTTTCTCCATTTAGGCACTCTCTTTATGGCATTTTTACGGTTAGCTGAGTTGCCCACCAGGGTTCCCAGGTGAGAAAAGGGCCTCTCTAGCCCCAGCAGCTTTGGTCCAGTCGCCAGGCCCAGCACTGTGGGATTTGTGTAACCCAGAGGGTCCTCCTCTAGCCATTCCTTCTGTGACTGCCACTGTGTATCGATGCTTTCCAGTATGTAAATGAAGAGCCACATTCTGTTGTCTGCACCACTCTAGGCCATACTACTGTCATAATGATTTTGCATGCCTCTTCAGGGCTTAAACAGTAAGAGAACACCAGGTTTCTTGCATGTATTCACATGAAAAATGGAAGAAGATAGCAGTTAGTTTTCAAGGTCTTTGGCTAAAGTTTCACGGATGAACTGCAGAGTACGTTGATACAAAAAAGCATCCTTTTTCTTTGGCTTACAAATGTTCAAATGGTTAACATCCACAGGAATTAGATCTCCAATGCCTAAGTCTAAAGAAAACAAAAATGTCAATAAATCTAAAAATTGTCAAGACTGAAAGAAGTCAAATGAGTAGTTTTCAATGCTAGTTTGGTTGTGATAAGAAGCCCATAAAATAAAGGGAAGTAAAAATTAAAATGTGTTATGTATATATATCAACTTCCCACAATTAATGTAATTATCATGTACTGTAAACATGTACTAATTAAAATTTTTTTAAAAGGGTTCACTCACGAAGCTGAGGAAGTGGCTATGTAGGGGGAAAGCATTTCAGGAAGTGAAATGTATGGCGTACCTACAATACAGAGAGTAACAGGGGAGGCTGTAAAGAAACAAGGCTTGAGATCTACCCTCAAGGAGCCTGTAAGTTCTTACCTGTACTGGTAGGTATTGGCCATTTCCTTCCACTCAGGATCATGAAAAAGCTATAGTTTAACACTAGTATTTTTACCACCTTCGGAGTGCTTCCTACTTGAACATATCTTCCATTTACTAAAGCTTTCATATCTTTATATCCCGCATTTACTAGACCTTTTGCATTTATTAACAGATTTTTTAAATGTTTCTACATGCAGGTATCTGTTGAATAACTACCCTTTCTAATCTAGCTGACAGAGAGCTTGCTATTACCTTCAAGGAGCAGAGGTCACTGTTGATACCTCATGTAGAGGTAGTCCATTAACCTTTGTTGTCTAGTGAGTTAAACAAAGAGGGGAAGGGTCATACCAAAGCTACATGTTTTCAGAGAAGTTTTAATCTGTGGCTAAAAAGAACAATGGAATTAATTTTAGATCTTCATTAAATTTTCTCCTAAAACTGAGAAACTGGATATAAAAATTTATGATTAAATGTGAAGTACTTCCAACTAGGCATGTAATTGTCAGCAAGTTTCAAGAATGATTTTACCTGCTGATTCCTCAGGCACCACATGGAGTTTGATCATGCTGCCAATGTAGGTTGGCTGTGTTTCTACGAAATTCAGCACCTGGAAGTTTTTGCCTTTAGCAAACTCCAGAAAGTCATCCTGTAGTGTTTTAAGTGCAGGAGAATCTATAAAATTAGAGAGAATAAGAATGTGACAAGTTCTGTTTACCTAGTTTAATAGTTTAATCTCAAATTTAGAGATGCCATCAGGATTCTGATTCAAGATGGTGGCCTGAGAAGCCATTAAGATTCAAATAACGGGCTAAAGCCCCCTAAGAACTGAGAGGACACAGATATTGGGGGGAAAAAGGGTTTTGCCACACTACTGGCTGAGAGAAAGTTTCCAGGGCATTCAGTGTGTGAGACTACAGGGGGCCCCCAGTGTGACAGCTGGGACCCACAGTCTCCCATGAACATAGCGTGTCCTTTCCAGCCTCTTGAGCAGCCAAGAAGCAGTGGGTATTAGAGGGTGCCTGCAACCTCAAAGATAGCAGATGAGCCAGACAGGAAAGTCAAGCCGACCATGGAAGAAACAAAGCACAAGAAGGAAACAAAGAAATTTTTATTACTTTTGTGGTTCTAGGGATTGAACCCAGGGTCTCACACACACTAGGCAAGCATTCTACCACTGAGCTCCACCCCCCAGCCTTTTTAATTTTATTTTGAAATAGGGTCTCCCTGAGTTGCCCAAGGCTGGCCTCTAACTTGCCATCCTCCTGTCTCAGCCTCATGAGTAGCTAGGATTATACCACCCTCAATTCAAATGAACTTTTAAAATCTTCTAGTTAGTATCTTCAAAATGATCTGAAAAGAAATGGAAGCAACAGGAAGGAAGAGAATAATATGAATAAAGGCCAACCAGAGAAGAAAACTTACAGAAAATAAGTCAGAGCCAAGACAGCTGAAAAGAGGTGAACTGCATGGAAATGCCACAGAGAAGAACCAGGTCAACAGAGGAAAATCTGTATTTCAAGAAAAGTGATTGAGGAGACCCCTGAAATCAGCAAGGCAGCATGGAGAGACAAAAAGGCAAAAGAAAGAACAAAACTAACTGCAACTTCGACTGGTTCCCTGGCTGAGGGGATCTCCACACTGCTGAGAAAAGATAAACAGGAAAAGTGCCCCAACCCTAATTGTAGAAGCATACAGCAGTCCTAACTGCAGAGACTGCATGGTCACACTACAGGCTTCAAACCCAGTATGGGACACTAGCTGGTCTATGAACGAGTGCTCTACCCCAAAGATAGATTTCACTTGGAGCCAGCAACACCACCAGAAGCTTGGGCTGGTGCATGCCTCACTGGCCAGAAGACGGCTCCCTCTGTGTCCTGCGCTTTCAGGATCAGCAACTACCACTACCACAGCCCAAGCCCTACCTGTGCTTGCCCCATGGGAACTAGGCCATTGTTGTAATTTGATACCTATTATTATAACTGAGCTAAATCCCCAGCCCCAATCTATATTTTAAAATGACTGAAAAAAAAAAGACTGGAAAAGTACAAAATTTCCATTGCACAGAAATGATTAATGTGGGGCTGAGGACTTAGCTCAGTTGGTTAAAGCACTCGCCTAGCAAGCACAAGGCCCTGAGTTCGATCCCTGGCACCAAAAAAAAAAAAAAAAAAAGATTAATGTTTGAAGAAATAGAAATAGTTATTACCTTGACTGATTATTATAAACTGCATATTTGTATCAAGTTACAACAATGTGTTCCATAAAGATGCACAAATATACTTTAATTAGTAGATAGTGTTAAAACAAGCTCCACAAAGCAGAACAAAGAGAAAATATAAGCAAAGAGAACTGGCACATTAAAACTCAATCCGAGGAGTCCAAATTCTAATTAATAGCTGTTCCAGGGAAAAATTCTTATTGATCAAACACTTCATTTGTTTTGCAGTACTTTATAATTAATATGCTACAAATCTTAAAAGTTTGTACTTTAACAGTTGATGATTTTCCAAATTGATAGAAAACATTTTACTAATAATTTAGAATACTAAAAGCAAAACTCTATAATTCTTCTAAGTGGTTAAGATTAATACTAAACTTTATACTTGAACTTGAGTAAATAATGGCTTAAGAACAAAAAATGAAGGTATCAAAGCCCAAACCATAAATCCTCCATGAACAGTCTAAACACAATGACATATGAATAACAAGATAATAAATCCAAGGAAGAAACTGCTTTTCTCTTCCTATATAATATAGCCCAACTTCTTATGTGACAGAAAGAATTACCTTTACTGAGTTCTTTGACTTCCAAAGAGGGAAAGAGAAGATAACGAATATTGACAGAGTATTCTGCTAAACGTGATCCATGATGAGGGACACTATAAAAAATTATTCCTCTGGTATTCTTTATAACAGTACTCATTTCTGGCTTCTTAGAGGCTTCCAACAGCATCTTTTTGACAAGAAGACCTAGCCACGGAGAAGAAAGAACAATGGTGTATAAGCTATCTTCTTCTCTTATTTTTCTTTTTAAAAAGGCAAAACAAACGTTCTTTAAAAACCAGTTAAACAGTAATTCTCTGCATTACCCTTAAAATATTAATATACTAACACTCTTGATCCTCTAGAATTCAGAGTACAAGCCTAACAGGTAAGACTCTAGAAACTAGTGTGCAGGGAAGGACAGACCTCCCTGAAGGGACATCGGCCCCATCTGAGCTGAGTATTCCATCACTGAGGTGACTGCAGCTCCCTGCCCTGCCACGCAGCCTACACTCAGGAGAACACTAAGATGTAAAGTTATAGTCCCACCAAGGACACCCAACTACTGTGGAAAAGGCACCTAGGAAGGCATCTTTTCTTCATCCTCCTACCCTAGTCATACAAAGATCACAAGGATGATGACCATAGATTTTTGAGGATTTGAAGGGCTACAGCCATCTTTCAGCAAAAAGGTGACCTGGGTCAGCCATCTTGAGTACTTCACCAGATGAAGTAGGCTGGGGGCTGTAGAAAGGGCACCTGCAAGGTCGGTGGGGGAGTCTGGGTGGGGGAGAGCAGCATGGGCAGCAAAGTAACCTGGAGTCTGCAATGGCGAGGGAGCACAGACAGGATGAAAGGAAAGCTCCTGGGGCTAGCCAGGAATGCTAGCTATCCAAAGTTCGACTTGTAAATGTCCCCCAGTGTAAGGTTCACTAACTACCAGGACATAGAACCACTGAATTGTCAATCCATGCCCTCTTGCCTGGTTTGTTACTAGCTGCCCCCTTCTAGAAAAACAAAGAGCAAGGAAAGAGAGTAGCAATGTTAAAACAGGAGAGGGGTTGCCAGGGACTTAGCTCAGCAGTTAGAGTGCTTGCCTTGCAAGCACAACACCAAAAAAAACAACAAAACAGGAGAGGGGAAGGGTGCTGCAAGTAAGTACAATAGAGAAATGCAGAAACTTCAAGTAAGCCCCCCTGGTGACAACTTCATAAGGGTCATTCTGTAAAGATGAAACCATCCTTACCTCCCATGCTATGTGATATCCAAATTATTGGCCTATCCCCAACACCAGCAGCTCTGAGCTTCCCAAGGAGTTCGTTGCTTCTGAATGCAATGGATTTTCTGGACAAAACAAAAACGTCAGACATGACAGGAGCCATAGATCCCCCAAATCTTGCTATCTAACTTTTAAAGTCAAGAATGTTACATGCTATACTTGGAGTGAAAGATACCCCTACTTGCTCAGTTTCCAAAGTTGCTCATTCTCTTTCTGCAGCTTATTAACATGGGCATTATTAGAACCACCTACGTACAGAACAGGCCATTCAGGTACTAAAGAGTATTGTTTCAGCATCAAACATGTCTGGCAATTTTTACAGGTCAAACTTGAGTCTTAGCCTGGCTTCCTCCAACTCGTAGGGTGTGTGAGTTCCTTCTAATTCCATTGTCTGACAATAAAAGTATCTCTAACTCTGTTGTGTCTTTGTGAATTTTGGTTCTACTTGTATTTATGCTACAAATATTAAGCTTTCATCATTTTGGTTTATTATTTAGAAATATACTAAGAAACTATTCAAATCAGTGATTTCAAACTAAGTAATTCTAAAACTTAAGAATTTCAAAATTATCCAGTCTGGTAGTTTCAACCTGTTTATCTGTAGATGCCTGTCTTCAAACAAAGGTTCCCAAGAGCTCCCAGGAGAGAAAACAAGAGGGAGCCGTGGGTTCTCCCGCTTGCCCTAAGCATCTTCTCAGGCACCTTCACACGGTCCACACAGAGAGCAGAGTTTTAATAACACTGAGTAGACCCCCTCCCTCAATCTGTACATGAAGGTTCTCACATGCATTAAACAACTTGTCTAAAATTACAAAGTAAGTCAGGACTGGCAGGAGTGGGGAACTCAGGGCTCCTTTCTATGTACTCAGCCAGCACCTGGGACATAAAAGGGACATAGCTGAATTTACTCAGCATCTTTTTCTCTGCTTCCTTTAACCAGTTTGGTTGTGAATACAAAAGCAAAAAACAACACTTTTGTTTCCGATAGAAATGGAGACTTCTATGGAACCAAAGGTCCTTCATTATTGAGTTACAAAGGAACCAGGTTAAGAATGCAATACTGATAATATACCTAAGACTTCTCCTATTTCATTGTTTTTATAAGAAAACCCTGGCTGAAGGTGTAGCTCAGTGGTAGAGCACTTGTTTAGCATGTGCATGACCCTGAAATGCAACCCCAGCACTTAAAAAATAATCCTGCCTATGGTATCAAAAGATAAAAATCAATTCCCATCTCAGAGGATCCACTTATGACCTGAGCCTTTCTGCATTCAACGTCTCCTCTAAGGTTACCTTTCCATAGGGCACCTTGCTCTCCAGTCACTGAGGCTGGTGTCATACTCCACAGATATAATTCGAAGAGCAGGACAGTCTCTTGCTAACCATGTCTAAGTAAAATGAAAGTTACATAAGAACATGCATGAACTTCCACCACCACAACTTACTTATTTCCAATTTACTTCCTAGTAGTTGAATTTATTAACTAAAGACCTCATGCAAAGGACAACTGATTAAAGATGACACTGAAATAAAGTTTGAGGGTGACTATAAAAACAAGAATTCTATCTTTTATATCTCTGGACAAAACAGCATAAAGATATCACCAGAATATTCTCAGTTTTAATCTGCTCTAGCCCAAAGCAAGGCTTATTTTGGAATCTAGATCCAGTAGGCTTTTAAAAGCATTTAGTTGACAGCTACGATCTTGGACCAGACTGTCAAGTCCAGCAGAGAACCTTGGATCTGAGAATTCCAAGATACTAATGACAGTCACAGTTCATCTTTGGGACCCCTGGCTTGATGGTCACCCTTCACGCTACAGCATCACTAGCGGGAAACTGTGAGCCATTCTCTGCCTTTGTGAAGATGAGCAAAGCCCTAGAAACTCTTCCTACATATATAGGGCATCAGTGCAAAATGAGCTTTGGTTAAATTCCATTCAGTGAATTTATTCGGAATTAAGGCTCTTTGGAAGAAATAATATACAAGAAATCCAAAGCAGAATTACTTCTTCAAAGTCTTTCTAGCTTTATGATTATTACAAACAATTACAGTTATTTTTTATTTTATGTTTCAATGGAAGTGAGTTATTGTGTTTTTCCCTATGTTTTTTACTTAGAGAATATTCTTTTAGAGGCTGTACCCTAAATAGAAACTATGTAGCATAAGGTCATAAGCCCACATGTTAATGTAACATGCTACAGGTGTCCCTAAATACCAGTAAAGGAAAAGTAACAAGTCACAGGGAGGCTGCAAGGGCAGTAGCCCTTCAGTTCAGGTGCTCAAGCAGTTGGCCAGAGCCATGGCTCCTTACCTTGGGCCAGCATGTGGTGTACCTGTCTTCGTCCCCCAAATCTTTTTCAGTCAGAACCTGCTCAGTGTCCTGCTGGCGCCACGTTTTGAATGCTGCTCCCATAAGGCCATGAATAAAAAGGACATCGGCTTTAATGGGCTGACTAAGAGGGGAGAGAGTTTTAAAAAGAAGCAGAATAAATGCATTATTGCTATGGTAAGAATTTATACATCATTCTCTGTGGATGATGCTGTGGCAGGCTTATGTGGCATAAAATAAGAATTATGGCAAGTTTTAAAGCACAGGGGTGCCGAGGTATCCTAGAAGGAGTTTGGACAAAGAAATACTCAGAGCACGCTCACTGCTCTCTCTATAAAAAGGGAGATATATCTAGCTGGGCAGACCAGCCACAAGTGACTATAATGGGCTCACTGACTGATCCAATGACAGACACCACAGTCCAATTACCCTGCAAACAAGTCTAAGACTATTCTAAAAATCAAAGTATTTGAGAATTGAGCAACATGTTGATATAGTTTCAAAGTCAGAATACCCAAAATTTCAAAATTTTATTGAACAAAATGTATTTATCAGAAATAGGGTAAATGAGATGTTGAAATAATATATTCTTTCTTTGGAGATATTAAAAATTATAGATAGTACATTAGTTACAAACTATGGTTACATACAATTATGCAACACATACACAAATGTATTATCATATTTTCAAATTTAAATTTTTTTGCTATTTTTAAAAATTATTTTTAAAGTATCAAATGAAATTACAAGAACTATGTACTTTTTTCATTGCAGTCCTTCCTATACTTATTGCTTAAACAATGACACAACTGGAAAGAGTAACCAGCAATAACCTTAAGAGGAACAAGAGTCAAACTTATTATGTCTTACTCCTTCCTACTCATGTACTGACTGCTAGCATAAACTTTCTCTAGCCTGGAGCTCCAGGCCCATGTATAGGTTCATCTGGCTGCCTACATCAATGAAGTTGCATCTCCTTCCAATTCAGACTGACTTCTGCAATCCAAATCAGTTATAACTCAGATCTAAGTGCCTTGAGATGAAGAAGGTACATATTACAAAGTTAAGTGCCACACATCCTAACAGGTGAATGCAACCTCACTGAAGGTTGGCCCTCTGCAAAGAACCCTGGTGATTTACCTCTTGTGCCTGCAGATACCCTTCGATTGCTCTGAGGTTATTATGGACAAATTGTTTCAATATTAAGTATTTGATTTATGAATAAGGTATTCAACCTATCTAAATTATGCAGAAATATATTAAAAGTTTAAGCCCTCTGGCTTTATGTTCCCAAAGAGGCCAAAGCCAGTGTTCTGTTTGCTCACCTTGTTCGGTGCTGGGGATGGAGCACATACACACCGTCTTGGTATTTCTCTTGCACAGTTTCTCTGTCCAGGTTAGCCAGAGTTCTGGCTGCATGTGAAGCCTCCATAATGTGCTGAGATTTCAATGCTTCTGCCATTAAGGAAACCCAGCCTGGTGAAAAGAAAAGATCTAAATACTGACACAATTCTGGCTCAGACTGCAGAGGAGTTTCAAATGGAAGCAACTTGTTGGAGAAAGGCAAACCTCGAGTGTTTGTCCTGGGTGGGGAAGCCCAACATGTCAGCTCCATTCTGCCCTAAGAGCCTGAGTCCCACAGTATACCACCACACAGCCCCAACCAGAGATTCTTGAGGGATCACAAAGAAGGAAAGAGGGGTGTGAGAGCCATTTTCTCTATTTAGAAAATCTAATACAAATTGCAGTTATTGGAGGTGAGATCACAAAAAGGAAGAAAATACTAGATTTTGCTTTTAGCAAGAACTATAACATCCAACGGGTTAATATAGTACTAGTAATTTCATCCTGATCTGCAATCATATTAGCAGCCTTTAACACAAAGAAGGAAATTATTTCTTAAGGAATGTGTCTGATACACAAAAGTCTTATAAAACCTAGAGTTCAGGAAGGAAAAACCATTTTTTTTCAGCAGAAGGCAAACACACACTTGTAATCCCAGCACTTAGGAGGTTGAAGCAGGAGGACAATGAGTTCAAGGCCAACCTGAGCTACAAACTGAGTTCAAGGCCAGCCTGGGCTACACAGTGAGTTCAAAATCAGCCTGAGATACACAACCAAAAAACAAGGAGGCAAACAGAAAAGGCACAGACAATATTATGTATACTGTAACTTAATTTATAGTTTTTAAAAATGTCATATTTTTTTTTGCATGGTGATGCATGGCTGTAATCCCACCACTTGGGAGGCTGAGGCAGGAGGAGCACCAGGAGTTCGAGGCCAGGCTAGGCTACATAATGAGTTCAAGGCCAGCCTGAACTAGACAGCAAGACCCTTTCTCAAAAAATAAATAAATAGGGGCTGGGGATTTAGCTCAGTGATTAGAGTGCTTGCCTTGCAAGCACAAGGGCCTGAGTTCAATCCCCGGCACCACCAAAAAAAATAAATAAATAAATAAATAAATAAATAAATAAATAGATAGAAAAATATAAATAAACCTGCTGTATGGGCTGGGGATGTAGCTCAAGTGGTAAAGTGCTTGCCTAGCAACCACAAGGCCCTGAGTTCGATTCCCAGCACCAAAATAAATAAATAAATAAATAAATAATTAAAAAAAAAAAACCTGCTGTAAATAGGGAAGGAGGGGAGATGAAGGGAGGGGTGGGGAAGAGGGCGGAAAACCAAGATACACCATGTACAGGTACAAAATATCTATGATGAATGTGACCATTATGAATACAATGTACCAATACATGTTCTCGGTAAAAAATTTAAAAATAAAAATAAAACTTCAGACATGTAAATATGTGGAAGTGCATGCATGCACACATACACACAAAAACACACAAAGATCTGGAAAGATACAGTACACCAAACCCAAACAGTTGTTACCTCTAAGGAGGGAGGTAGGGTGGAAGAGAGTTCTGCAAAAAAGGTAGTTTAACTTTTTTACTGTATCTGTTTTCGAAGTTCTTACCATGAGAACCTACTTATAAATTATTTATATAGCTTAAAACAAAGCTGAACATGAGCCCTGAGATTAGACTTGGGATCAAATTTCTGTTCCCCATTTAAGTGCAGTTTTCACACATCCTCACCAATAGTGAGTATTAACTTTTGTAAATCTAAAGGCAAAATTCTGCAGGTCTGATACCATTTAGACTGATATAAAGTATGTAAAAAAACAAGAAAGACACAGGATGCCTAAGGGGAAAAAAATATAACAAGGTTTCCACAGCAGAATTCAAACTGGAGTATTGAGGAGTAATGAAAGCTGACCAAAAAGAAAATACAGGTAACTATTTAAAAAGTTTAGCTATACAAGGGAGGAGAATCAGGCGTAGTGGTGCTACACACCTGTAATCCCAGCACTCTGGGAGGCTGAGGCAGGAGTGCTAGCATTTTCAAACCCAGCCTGGGCAATTTGATGATTTAACAAGACCCTCCCTCTCTCAAAAAAAAAAAAAAAAAAAAAAGTCTGGGGATATAGCTCAGTGGATATAGCTTGGATTCAATTTTGAGTACTGCCCAAGGGCGGGGTGGGTAGAAATCAGGGGGGCAGTGGGGTCAAGAATTTTGGTTTCTGTTTTTCCTATTTCTTATCTTCCTCTAATCTGTGTTGATCAGAAGGGCCCAGCTGAAAGGGAGCACCTGATCATGCAGACTACAAAAGGGCAATTCCTGAGACAGTGAAAGGAGGTGAGAGCCATGCATAGTTGGAGGCTTGTAAGAGATGCCCCTTTTCCTATTATCAAGAAGAAAAAAGAAGAGAACAAATTTGAAGTTTTTTTAGTAGAGAGAAATTGAAATTATTTCATTGAAGTAGAAGTAAAGGTCATCTGATAAGAGGGAAGAATATGAAAAGGTTTACAATAGTCATAGCTAAGAATACTAGGACATGTTGATTGAAGAGCTATGGTTACCAAGCATTACTAACAAATCCTTTAATTTGTTGATCTTATAAGCACTGTGACAATCAGTCTGCAATGATTCGGTGCTTAGCCACAGAAACAGAAAATAATAGGTTTCATACATGATTGGGCTCTTAACCAAGGGAGTGTGAAAAGGGTATCAGGAAATGGAAGTTTTAGGTACTGGGAAGAATGTTACTGAAATGATGAACCAGGAAGACAAGCTGAGTTGGGGGCCATGATGAATCAATAAGAGTAATGGATTGAGAGAGAAGAAGAGTTAGAGGATAGAGAGTCCGGTAGAGAAGAGAACTAGACACTGGGAGCAGATGCAAAAACAAGCCTGAATGCAAGGAGGATGTGCTGAGAGAGTTGAGTTAGTGATTCTTCAGGTGAAGGAGATCCAGCTAGTGACTCAGTTGAAGGTCTGCCGTGGGAGTGGAGTACTAGACAACTCAGGAGCAGAGAAGAAAGGCATCAAGAAAGCCCTAACCAGACATCTTGCTTTTGGACTTCTCAGCCTCCAGGAGTGTGAGAAACAAAATTTCTGCCCTTTATAAATTATCTACCTTCAGGTATTTGGTTATAACAACATAAAATGGACTAAGAGAGCCATTCAAACAAAAATAGTAACAATGTATCATAAGATCTATAACACATCTTGTCAGGGATATGAATAGTAGTGCTGTAAGAATCTCATATGAAAAAAAAGAATTTCATGAAATGGTATGAGATTAATTCAAGGATACAGTTAAGGATACATCTTTTTAAAAAATACATACACACAAACTATATTAAAAAAACTATATATGAAAGAGGAGAAAGAATAGAATACAAAAAATATTTAATAAAAAAGTCAGGAAAGAGAAAAGACCAAAATACAGAGATAACAGAAAGCAAAGAGCAAGATGGCAGACATAGTCAATGTTGATAATTACATAAGAGGTGAAAAGACAAACACTGATTAAAAAGCAGAGACTGTAAAATGGAATCTAAAAGAAATATCCAGTAGCTCACTGGTAGAGCGCTTACCTAGCAAGCTCAAGGCTCCCAGTTCAATCCCCAGCAAACCCCCCCCACTCCTCCAAAAAGTCACAGAAAAGTGAAAGTAAAGAGGAAAAGAAGTTGGGCATGATGGTACATACCTGTAATTAGAACTGAAAAGGCTGAGGCAGGAGAATCACAAATTCAAGGCCAGCCTGGGTTACATAGCAAGCTTGAGGCCAGCCTGGACTACATAGTGAGACCCTGCCTCAAAAGGGTGGGGTGGGGATAAAATATAGGGTGTATGATGCAAATAGTAAGCCTGAGAAAAAGCCAGTGTGGCTTTTAAAAATACCAGACACAAAGCACACTTAGAGGAAAAGGGGTATTACCAGTGATAGAAATGTTATATAATAAAAAATGAAGGGCGAGTGGGTGCATGCATGTCATGTGCGCATTATGTGAATGTGTGTACTTTCTGGCCAAAGGATACAAACTTGAGATAGGTAGGAAATGTAAGTTAAAGATCTCTATAATACAACATGGCAACTACTGTTAATAACAATGTTTCGTATTTGTGAAAATCGCCAAGAGAATAGATTTCAAGTGTTCCCATAACAAAAAAGTATGTGAGGTAATGCATACATTAATTCTCTCAATTTATCCATTCCACAATGAATTCATATTTCAAAACATCTGTATACCATAAATATAACCAATTTTGTCAATTAAAACAAATTAAATCATATAACCATAGGTGGTAAATGAACAATGCACCTGGAAGAAAAAGCTGACAGCATTAAATGGAAAAACAAACCCACAATCATAGCTGGAGAATTTAGCTCATTCCTTGGTAACTGACAGGACCAACAAAATTCAATAAAGATCTATAGAAGATTTTTAGCTATGCTATCAACCAAGTTGTTTTATTATGTATGGAACATATCACGCAACAACAGCAGAATACTCATTCTTTTCAACAGCACACAGAACAATCACCAAGACAGAAAATATAATGAGCCATAATATTAAGCCTCAATAAATTTCTAAAGACTGAAATCTTACAGTACATTCTCTTAATACATGGAATTAACTTAGAAATCCAAGATGTGTAATTGCTAGAAAACCCCTTCCATTTGTAATCGCGCGCGCGTGCGCGCGTGCACACACACACACACACACGAGGGAGAGAGGAGAAATCATAAAGGAAATTAGAAAATATTTCAAACTGAATAATAAAAATATATCCAAAATTTGAGTGGTATATCTAGAGCAAAGTGAAAAGGAAATTTATAGCTTTAAATGCCAGTGTGAGAAAATAACTACTGATTTTAAAATATATGTTCAAATTTTTATACTATTCTCACCAAGAAGTGATGAATCTAAATCCCCTCCTTGAATATGGACTAGTCTTAGTGACTACTTTCCAATCGATGTATTAGGGTAGAAATTCCTCCCAAGGATGAGTTATAGAAGATAAAACAACATACATCTGGCTTTTTCTCTTGAAACAGTTACCCTCGGAACCCAACATGCTTCAAGGGAGCCCAGGCCACGTGGAAAAAGGAACCACTCACCCCAAGCTTTCAGCCTTGTACCTCCCAGATGATAGCCAGTAGCAACCTGCAAGCCATGTAAGTGAGCTCTCATTCCTGTGTGTCCCTTATCCCACAGCTAACCTGCCCGTGCTAACATGCATGAAGCAAATGTATACCTTCCCCATAGAACCCGACCCAAATTTCAGATTCCTGAGCAAAATAAATGCCCATTGCTTCAACTCTAGAGTTCTGGGTGGTTTGATACATGGCAATAGACAATTGAAACAAGAAGAAAGGTTATAACCAGTGATCTAAGTTTTTACCTTAAGCTATGAAAAGAACAAAGTAAACTCATGATAAGCAGAAGGAAGGAAATAATAAAGAGTAGATTTTATATTTTTAAAGAGTTGAAAAAAAATGGAAGAAATACGCAACAGAGGCCATATTTAGTTTTCAAAGCCTAAGATATTTACTACTTGGTCCTTTACATAAAGTTTGTTAAACCCTGAACTAAGTTTTATCAAAATTAAATCTGTTGTTCTAAAGATACTCAAGTATTAATAGTTTCTAATACATGTATATGAATTAATATATCCACGTAAGCATATACTTATTTGTATCTGCATGTCTATCTTATCTTGCTCTATTGAAAGAGCCAATGAACAGAGACACCCCAAGAGCCACAAGCACATCTAGCACCTAGATCTCAGACTTCAACAATCATTTGCCACTAAAAGGAAATAGGGTTCCTCAGAGAAATGAGTCTAAAGCATCTCATTATACCAGAAAGTAATACCCCTCCAAAATGATGTGGGCATATCACAAGGACACAGAGACCAGTTTGTTGCAGGTTCCACTAGTCAAACCCGAGACAATGTGACAAATCATTAAGCACAGCAATAGATTATAAACCATTATGAATAGAAACCCATATGTCCATACTGATAGAGGGAGGGAGGGAGAAAGGAAGACAGAACAAAGAAAGGAAGAGGAAGGGATAGAGGGAGGGCGGGCTCTTGACTCTAGTAGAATGTCAAATCCTGAAAAACAAATGGAGAATGTAAGCCAAAGTTGGGAAATCATTTTGCAACTGTCAAGGTAAAGACTGGATCAGGCAGGAATTTTTAAGAGTATGAGAAATAAAATATTTTCCTGATCTTAAGTATCTCCCCTCCAATGGTTTATTAGTTGCAAGGGGGAAAATTAATTATAACTGGGCTTCTTTTGGCCTGACTATGCTAGATCACATTAAAAATTATATAAATAATCAGATGGTCAGCATGCCAAAACCTGCTCTTCTGTGAGTAACGCACATTGACTTCTTCAGGTGTGGAATATCTGGAATCTCAAGTAATTCCTTGCCCCTATCAAAATAAAGACCACAGCTCTAAGGACCACAGCAACCCTAAGGAAAGTCTCAAGTCTATTAAAAAATAAATGTATCATGAAGGGTGGCTGTGGACAGCAAAGGACTGGATTAAAAAAAATACTCAGTATATAATAAAGTCGTTACCTGAGCGAACTATAGCAGAATGAAGATGTTCATTCAAAGCCATATTTCCAATGACACGCATTATATTTCTCTGGACTTTAGGGTAGTCCTTGTGAAGTTGGTACAGCCTCTGAAGTAGTTGCAAGCCTCCATTTGCTTCGATGTTATCGCAATGTGTGGATATCTAGCACAATAAATTAATGAAAGCTTGCTTTACGTTGTACAATTCACTATACAAGCTGACACAGCATGCTGATGGGGATGGCCAGGTAGCTCCTGCTCTAGAACAGACAGGCAGACAGACTACTCAAAATTCTTGTCTCAACCTACTTAAACAAATAAACACACCCCATCTAGATACAAAGTGTTTCAAAACCTTTGAAAAACTCCCAATAAAGCATACTTCACCAGGACTTCCAAAAATTTTATTCTTATTGTGCTTAGCTCTTGGTTCATCATTATTAAAAAACTGTTTCAAGACCAAAGCCCAGTCACCTTTAAGATTTAAAGAGAGTTTTGGTCCAGGTAATCATGCTGAGATATGGTTTGCTATTCTCCCTGGACTTGCCATCATGAGCAACTGCTTGTTCCCAGAGAAGCCACTGTGCACGTCCACAATTTCACTAACAAGGGCAAGGAAAACAGGCTTGCCCATTTTTTCTATCAGTGGAACTTAACAGAGGCACATCTCTGGAGTTAATCTCTACTATGTGTCAAAGGGTCTGGAGAACACTGATTAAGGAAGCAATTTCCTGACTGATGAAAAAATAACTCAGTTATGGTTAGCTAACCCTGCTGGAAGGCTAAACAGTGTATTATGTAGCATGCAGTTTAGTGTGTTATATAATGCTTAATAAAAATAAGATGAAAATGAAAAAATATATAAAAAAATTTTCAAGCTGGCCATGGTGGTGCACACCTGTAACCCCAGCACTGTGGGAGGCTGAGGCAGAAGGATCACAAGTTCAAGCCCAGCCCGGGTGACTTAGCCATTCAGCAAGACTCTGTAAAATTTAAAAATTTTGAAAAACATTTGTTTTGACTTATTATGATACTTTAACTTAAAACTACCTTAAAGTGTTTTTCCAATCTTGAAATATCTGCCACCTGGTAGCAGGAAATAGTCCACTGTGCAAGTAGGCAGATTTTGCTTCCACAAACAAGGACTCACACAGATCAGACAAATGACATCTGTGACTGACCCTATACCCTACACGCCACCATTCCCACAGCAGTAAGGCTGGCCTAAAACTCTGGAGGAACTTGAATTTTTTTTTTTTAATTTTTTATTTTTACCAAGAACATGTATTGGTACATTGTATACATAATGATCATAATCAACATGGTTATTTTGTACCTGTACATGATACATCTTGGTTTTCCCCCCTCTTCCCTCCCTTCCATTCACTCACCCCTCCCTATTTGCAACAAGTGTAGCTGCACTTCACCATTTTTTCCCCTTTCATCTTACTTTTCTTTTAACCTTCTTCTTTATCCCCCTTTTCCCTATCTAGTTCTCTCTTTTGAATACTATCTCTCTCTTTTTTTTTTAAACATAATATCTATTCTACCCCTTTGTCCTTATTTACACTTATGGTTTCTTTCCGGGACTTGAATTTTTAACGGAGAGAAGAGATAAAAGGGAAAAAAAAAAGAGAGGAAATACTTATACTAAGGTACCAGAATTAACAAAGTCATTAAAATCTGCCTGACATCACTGGACACAGTCTAGCCTCTTCGTAGCAAGAATTTTACTCACAGACTTGACTTGTCATGTATATGTGACAAATTTCATCTTCCAAATGTTTGTTAAAACACATGTTAAGTGCACTGTGCTTTCTGCTCCAAATACATTCATTCCTTCAGGAGCCACTCAGAAGGCACATCACATGGACTGCTTTCTGACATTCCTCCTACAATCCTGTATTCACTCCACTTTATGGGCAGTACCTCATTCCACAGTGGGAGTAAGAAATAACTAGGAAACACCAAGCTTCTAAACCATGTCTCACCATCTCCAAAATTAAATGTAGAGTTCAGAATTTCTAGGATGGTGTTTCTACTGATTTGAGGGAACCACCCGCATCAACCTCACCTGAGATCCCTGCTACCAATGCAGATTCCTGCCAGATCAAATTGCCAGAGATAAGCAGGAAAGATGCATTTGTATCATGCTTCTTGGATGATGCTTATGCATTACATTTCTGCACTACAGGCTTGTTGCTTTATTCTTTTTAAATTTGTGATCACAGCAGAAAACATTCCATAATGCCAAAAAGTTAAAAATCATTGGTATATGCTATAGTTACAATTCAAGTGTATATAGCAGTAACAGGCAAACCTTTTAGAGCTTTCAGTTATACAAACAGCCTGCTATGGCATGTGTGCCATAGGTTCACCATGACTGGAATATGGTCTCCGATTTTTCCATATCTTCCACATGTTTGGCAGATGGTTTTCCTGTTTTGTTTTGTTTTTTTTGGTTTTTTGAGACAGGGTCTCACTATGTACTTCAGGCTGGCCTTGAGCTCACTATGTAGCCCAGACTGGCCTCAAACTCACAGTGATCCTTCTGCCTCAGCCTCTGAAGTGCTGGAATTACAGGCATGCGCCACCACGCCCAGCTTGGCAGATGTTTTAATGAAATTAACTGTCTGCTAATATGTGCAAAAATGATCTCAGAAAGGTAGCAGAAGACAAAATAATTCAAAAGTGAACGCTTTACGTAAGCAATGGGTTGCTCTCTTTATATGCAACTAAGAATTTTTAGGAATACTTAGCAAAAATGAAGCTTGTGTATTGGGGCTAAATCATGATTATCAATCCTAACAAGTAAAATGAGAAAAAAGCAGAAATTTAAAAGTAAGCGAAAAGCTTTCTTTTAACCTTTTATAATAAAGGAGAATTATTTCCCTTGCATGAACTAACCTATACAATTTTTTTCAATGTAAACCATCTAAAGTAAACCACAAATTTAATGTGCAAATTACCTCAGAATGTTTTACTATAGCTTCTAAACAAAACATTTCCACTGTAGCTGAAGGAACCTCTCCAAAACTTTCAGCATAAGGAAGTCCATTTCCTCCAAAACACCATAAGCCACCCTGAAATTAAGATAGTTAAAATTTTACTGAAAAATAAAAAATATCTCTGTACTATATGCAGTACTAGGAAGCTTTAATATGTAAGGACCTCAAAATACTTTAGAAATTTAAAGGGCACTAATTGTACATAAACTTATGTTCCTTATTAGAAAACACACGGAATTATTATCAGAAGAAAGCAATCTTTCCATCTTTCTTCATTTTTTCCTCTGTCTTCTCATCAAAAAGGATGAAAACCAACATACAATTCTTTATCAGGTAAGACAAAGCCCTGGCCAGGCATAATGGTGCACACCTATAATCCCAGCACTTAGGAGGCTGAGGCAGGAGGATTGCTGCAAGTTTGAGGCCAGCCTGGGATACACAGTGAGTTCAAGACTAGCCTGAACTACATAGTTAGACCTTGTCTCAAAATTTTTTTTAAAAAAGTGGGGGGGAAGACAGAAAAAGAAAGAAATATGGGCAACAGGTATAAACAGAAGGTTTGCAGGAAATGAAAATGGCTCTAAAATATGAAACAATACTTACTACTACTCACAATGAGGCATGTACACTGAAACTACACTGACAAACTACACTTTCATCTGATGGGTGAAGTTCCTGAAGGTGGGGATTGGGAGATGACATTACTTGATGCTGGTAATATCAATGGCACAACTTCTATGAAGTACACCTATCAGCTATCAAAAGTACAAGTGCTTTTAACAAGCACCTTTAACAACTTCTCCTATGGAGACACACTGGAAAAGTTTATCCACTGCAGTATTATTTATAAAAGACTAACGACAATCTAAAACCCATAAATAGGGGGTCAGGTAAATAATTATGGTTTAGGTATAAAAATTTTTGAGACTCTTCATATATCGATACATAGCAGCTCCACAAAAAACTTTGAGTGAAAAAAACGATGATACTGAACAATGTATCATATATTACCATTTGTGTAAAAGATCATGTGTGTATGTGTACAATATGTATGGGTGTGCATGCTAATATGTGTGTACGTTGGGGTAGAGGAAATGAAAAGGATAGAAGGAAGGAAGACATTACTGTTTGGGGTTTTTTTTTTTTTTTTTTGGTAGTACTGGAGATTGAACCCAGTGCTTTTGCACTGAGCTTCATCCCAGTTCTTTTATTCTTATTTTTTATTTTGAGACACCACGTAACAAAGCAGCCAAGGCTGAGCTCTAATTTATGAGGGAGGGGAATAGGGTGAAAAAAGAATTAAGATGTGTTATATATATGCACCAACTCCCCACAAGGAATGTAAACATTATGTACTGCAAACATGTACTAACAAAAAAATAATAAAAATTTTAAAAAGATCTAGTCCCATAAAAGTGAAACTATCTTGGCTGGAATTAAACTTGTAATTCCAGCACTCTGGGAGGCTGAGATAGGAGGACTCCAAGTTCAAACACAGCCTGGGCAACTTAGTGCACTAGCAAAACCCTGTCTCAAAATTTTAAAAAATTAATAGGAAACAGGGAGATACATCTCCTACAAATGAGAAGGGGACCAAGAGATGGAGGGAGAGGAGAAGAGGAGGATGAAAACTCCCCATGATAAATGTAATAGTTACATAATATGAACATGTACTGATAAATTTTTTTTTAATTTGTAAATGCTAGGGATGTAGCTCAGTGTGAAGGGCCTGGGTTCTGCACCCACTATCAAAAAAAAAGAGTGGAATTTAGGAGGTATTCAGGAGAAGCAACACAAAAATTGCTTTGTAGGGACAAATCTATAATCTGTGATGTCAGCAACTGTCACAGGAAACAATCAGTTTAGCCGAATGTAAGCTCTCAGTCAAAAGGCATTACCCATGACTTTCTTTCTATAAACGGTCTACCAAAAGAAGAGTCACCACCACAAACAAGACCACCAAACTGAAAAATAATACAAGAATCTAAAAGAGATTTTTAAATTGTTAAGGAAGTGAAAGAGTACAAGCAAGATGAAAAAACAGGACACTGTGGAGAAGATGTACTAATAGCCAAGAGCAGGACAGGAGGAAAACAGGAGATGAATGGACTCAAATTTGCAGGGACTCTCCAAGAGCTGCTGCCTAGCTGGATGTGTAAGGAAGAAACTGAGCAGGATTCCTAGTGCTTAGTGTAAGCTACTAGGTGGATGGTATGCCACCTATTGAGGTGAAAGAACAAAAGAGGAATAGTTTTACAGAAGGAGGGCAGGTTCTACCTGTTAAATTTGAGATTCCTGTCATACATCCAAGCTCAGACACTAAGGAAAAGGTTGAATAATCAAATCTAGAGCTCAAGAGAGAGTTAAATAAGTACATCAGTCAACACATCATCAGCATATAAGCGAAACTTAAAACCTTATAAATTACTATCTATTCATTCTGTATAATCCAATTTAAGAGTTTCTACTTTTGAAGCCATAAATGACCTGTGAACAGTTAAGGGCTCTTGAAGTAACTTGTATGGCTTTTGCACACTTCTGTGACTATTTATTTACCACATATCTGGCCTTACTGCACAGAACACAAACAGAAGTCATTCCAGTAACTAAGTGAATGACTATTTCAAGGTTCTAGCTGCTGGCCTCAGACACAACATTTTAGAAAGCATAAGCACTCAAAAATATTTTCTGAATAAATAAACGAACAAACCTTCTGAGCAGCCAGACTCTGACTGCTTTCACTAAGTGCCAAGGATGTAAAATATTGGATACATTCGTCTAGCTCTGTTTGAGGTAAAGAAGCCAGCAACTGTCTGAGTTCTTCTTCAGTAGAAGAATCCTGAAATAAAAGGCAAAGAAAATACAAACAAACTTAAACTGAGTACAATTAAAAAATACTCAAAAGAATCAAAGCCAAAATATATACATATGTGTGTATATACACATACATACCTACTAGCAGAGATATTAGTGCTTTGAGTTTCAAAAACAGTCAACCTCCAGGAAAATAATCATTTAATTTTGAACTCTATACTTTAAAGTCTGCTACTGTATCTGAAAGATGTACAGCAAATTTTAACTCTCAATTTTTCCCTCCTAGGCGTCTTTAAACCTTGACTCAAAATGTATTACTATACCCTTTCTAACCAAAGTCATTGCTTTCTAGATCTAGAACTCATTACAATCTAATTTTCTCTGATAACTCATTATTATGTCATTTTCTCTGATAACTAGTATCCCAGATATTCATTTTTCTATTTTTCAAAAACTGATTGTTTGGCTGGGGAGTTAGCTCAGTAGTTAGAGTGCTTGCCTACCAAGCATAAAGCCCTGAGTTCAATCCCAGGCACCAAAAAAAAAACCTGATTGCTTATGAGTTTTAAGAATTTCATTTTCTAGTCTAGGAAAGGTTATCTAGAAACATGCTTTAAATCTATGGCAATGGCTCTCAACTGGGGGGTATATTGCCCACAAGGAAATATCTAGCAATGTTTGAAGACACTTGCAGTAGTTAAACTGAAGGTACTTTTGGCTTCTAGGGAACAGAGTACAGGGACGCTGCTAAACATGCAATACACAAAAAAGGTTTTTCCGACATAGAAAATTTGTCCAAAAATGCTAATAGAGTTGAAGCTGAAAAAGCTTGATCCATAGCAAACTCAGATATGAATATGTTGTACAGGAAATTACCCAATTACAGAGAGTCCTAGTCCCCAGAGGCAGGAAATAATATAAGAAAAATAGCCCCTAAGGAATCAAATCTTTGCATGAAAAACATCATTTCAGTTTTATATCCTAGTTTACTTGCTTGTGAAAAGTAGCCAACAATTACTATTTGGAAGTTTACTTTGCACCCAAATTTAAGAGAATATATTAAACTATTTTCCAGGAGAAATAACAAAACTAAAATGCGCTATATATATGTACCAACTCCCCACGATGAATATATTCATTATGTATCATAAACATGTACTAACATATAAAAATAAACTATTTTCTACTTTGTGAATTATCTTATTTACTTACTTCCTTTAAAGATGGCAAAGGAGGTGGTGGGAGAAAAAAGCGAAGATCACTGCCTTTGCTTCGTGCCAAACCAATAAGAGTTCTCAGGTCACAGGCTTGAGCAATTGTCCTATACTGATAATCTGTTGTAAAAGTATATTTTTTATAAACACTCAAATTAGTTTATAATTGTCACAAGGATTAAATGAACAAACTACTTGAAAGAACTCTATCTTATAAACTGTTGTACAATGTAATCCAAAATTTCCCATGTGTTTTTTCACAATTATGGCTGCATTTACAAAACTGGAATGTAAAGCCAGGTGTGGTGGTACACTTCTGTAATCCCAGCACTTGGGAGGCTGAGGCAAGAGGATTGCCGCCAAGTTCAAGGCCAGCCTGGGCTACACAGTGAGTTCAAGGCCAGCTACATAGTAAGACCGTCTCTTAGAAAAAACAAAATTGCAATCTCGATAGTCAACATTTCCATGACTAATCTCAAAATCTTCAACATTTATCTGGGAACTGAGTCACAAATTTTTTAGAAAAAATGAAACTCAAATAGAAGACTGCTAGGTCAATATCCACTTAACAACTTTTTAAATAATCCTAGCATTCAAAAGCTGTTTTCCTCACTATTCAAAACATTAGAAGCTGCACTGAAGTCTAAATCTGGTGGTGATATCATGATGCTTTGGCATCTATGATGCCCATGAATATTTAAATAGTGGTACTCTGATTTAAATGCGCCATTGTTTGGCTGGGCAGGGTGGCGCACACCTGTAATTCCAGCACTTCCTGCTGAGGCAGGAAGACTACAAGTTTGAGGCCAGCTTCGACTACATAGTGAGCTCAAGACCAGCCTGAACTACATAGTGAGACGCTGTCTCAAACCCCTTGTCCTAAAAAATTTTGTTCTGGTAGAGTTACATAAATATATATATACATACATAAGTTTTGAGGCTCTTCTTCCCAAACACGTCTGGCTACTAGGCCAGCAAGTTTCCTACTTTATTACTGGAGCTTCTTCTCAAATTTTTTAACATAATTTATATTAATCTCCCTCAAAATACTCAAATATTCCCCCTTGCTTCAAACACACTTATCATTGTTGGGAATGTGTCTCTTACTGTAATAAGTTTTTTTTTTTTTTTAATTTAAAAATACACTGTGTTTTATGTTAAGACTGCCTGAGCTATTTTTCTTCTTTCACCTCATTCCCTTCTCCTTTATACCAGAAATCATGAGCTAGTAGATGAAGCGTCGTCATTCAACTGGTCTCATTACCATGCCAGTGGTGGGCCTCTGACATCTCCTGCACAGCCTCCAGCCGTGTGGCCCTGTCCTCCGACTTGCTCTTCCTCAGGAGCAGCCACACGGCACACTCATGATCTTCTACATCGACTGTGCTAAAGGTGTCTTTGAAAAAAGAAAAAAGACAAACACTAAAAAGAAGACAATGTGAACAGTTAGGACATTTTTATCCTACTTTTATTTCAGATGGTAATTTATATTTGAAATTCACAACAGAAAAGCTAAATCCATACAAAGGTATTGATAATGACTTGACATGTTTTTTTCTCTGTCATACTGTTATATTTATTATTAGTATTTTGTATGCTTTTGTTTCTTATACTACAGTGTCTTTCACTATGTGGCCATTTTTTCCTCTTTCTCTCTAAAAGACATTTTATTTTAAAACAGATAAAAATATATAAAGAAATGAACGATACATTAATAGCCTGATGTGATAGGCCTATCACATCAGGATTTAATAACTGTTATTTTGCCATATTTGCTTCATCTATAGGCATGTATATATAAACTATTTGAAAGGAAGTTGTAGATACATTTTACCCTTCCACAATTCAACCTACATTTCATAAGAACGAGCCTGCATTCTCTTACCACAATGCTATTATCACACCCAAGAACAATGACAAAAACCTTCCGCAGCCATCTAATATTCAGCCTAGCTCGATATCAAATTATTTCAACCCCCTCTCTTTACTTCCTTCTTTTCTTTCTGGTACTAAGGATCAAACCCACAGACACTCTTATCCCTGAGCTATGTGCCCAACCCTTTTATTTTTTGAGACAGGGTCTTGCTGAATTGTTCAGGTGGGACTTTCACTTGCAATCCTACTGTCTTAGCCTCCCAAAGTGCTGGAATTAAAAAACATGCACCCCCATGCCCAAATTCCTGCCCCTGTCAAATCTTTAAAGATGTTTTAAAACCAGGATTTGGCCTGGGCATGCTGGCACACACCTGTAATCCTAGCATATGGTGGGCTGAGGTAGGAGGCTCCTAAGTTTGAGCTCAGCCTTATCAATTTAGCAAGACCCTAGCTCAAAATGTAAAAAGGGTTGGAGATGCAGGTCAGTGTAAAGTCCCTGAGTTCAATCCCCAGTACAACCCCCCCCAAAAAAATTAAGATTTGTAAACTCTCTTTACTCTATTTTAATTCCAGATAGTTTTCCCACCTATTCTTCTTCATGTGAGCTTTGTAAAGAGCCGGGCATGGTGGCCAATGCCTGTAATCCCAACACTTGGGAGTCTGCAGCAGAAGAACAGCCGTGGGTTCGAGGTTAGCCTGGGCTACCTAGTGAGTTCAAGGCCAGCCTCAACTACACAATGAGACCCTGCCTCAAAAACAAACAAATAAAAAATTTTGTAAAGTGATCAAGTCAGCATTTTTTATAGCTAAATTCACAATGTAGATTTCCTGACTGTAAAAATCTTTATTTTTGATGCAATATTCTCATTATGAGAAAGCACAGAACTGATTTTCTTAAAGTTAAAATTCTAAGGCGCTCATTAACAGAATAGGTCATATTTAATCTCAATATTTATTTACAAGTATTTAACAACAATATACCCGCAAAGGTAGAAATACGTAAACCATTAAGCCCTTAAAATTTAATACAGCTCAAGAGAATAATGTTACTCAATTAAATTTCCATAGCTATTACACATAGTATAAGTTGGGCATAGTGATGCATGCTTGTATTCCCAGCACTTCCAGGATGAGCCAGGAAGATCACAAGGTCAAGGCTGGTCAAAGTTGGCCTGGACTATGGAGCAAGACCTTGTCTCGAAAAGCCAAATACATATAATTTTTAAAAAAAATCTCAAGATCTTCATTTAAATGATTTCCAGATTACCGACGAGGATTCAGGTTAAATGTTTAATACTTACCAGCAAATGGACTCTGTAATAGCTTGGCTGATGCTGCCAATATTTTTCTTACTGCTTTGTGAAGTTCTTTTCTTGCCTGCCAGGCAATCCCTAAAATGATTACAAACTTAAAACCAAATATGCACTCTTAATACTATGTTCTAATACTTCAAAAACAAATGCATAAACTCTAAATTTTTTTTCCACAAAGAAAATATAAAATAGCATCCTTATCTTTTTATTATCAGGATCAATGCAACTAAAACCATATGGGAATATAACACTCTAGCTTTCAAAATAAGATCACTCTGTAAGTCACAGAAAAAATACAAACAAGAACACTAAAGCTATCAAAAATCCTCATCTGTAAGATTAGTAATATACAGGAAAGTGACTCATAAGTAGACAATCTAGAACCCAAATTTGATGATACCTTACTAATGAGATTAAGGGTCACTATGTAGGTAAATTATAAGAGATAGAGATAATCTATGTAATTGAAATTGTAAACACACCATAAAAGCATGTTGAAAGATAGGAAGATGAGAATAACAAACGAACTAGTGCAGGGACACATACAGCACAGAGACAGGGAGCAGTGGAGCCTGCCCACATAAGGCTCCTAACATGCTCACAGCACACCCTGGCTGACAGTGTAGTCAAGCTGGAGACTCACCCAGCTACCTACAGCTTATGAAAATATACTCCTCTGCTCTAAAGTCATGCTCACCAAGAAACTGGGAGGCTTGCACTGAGAAAAGCAGTGTCCTAACTAGTAAAGACAGGTTTTTAGCCTTTGTGGCTGATAATAACAAATGAGTTGGTATTCATATTTATAAATCATCTAATGAGCCTGGTTTGCACAAATAAATCCTTTGGAGCAAAATATCAGGCAGGTGTGGTAAAGTGCACCTATAATCACAGCACTCTGGGAGGCTGAGGTAAGGAAGATCACAAATTTGAGCCCAGCCTAAGCAATTTAGCAACTTGGCAAAACCCTGTCTCAACTTCTAAATATTTTAAAAGTGTTAAGGATGTAGCTCAATGCAAACACCCTAGGTTCAATCCACAATACTGGGGAAAGAAAAAAAAAAAAAACTGAACTAAGTAACAAAATCATGTTTTGGTACTTGCCAAACTGAGGGCTAGCCTCTGAGGAGGAATTCCAGGTTCAGACTCAAACAGCCAGCTAGTCCTCACTTCACTCAGTTCTAGGAGAGTTGCAATCTTGGGTCAAATACAAGTCTAAAACATGAACGTTAATTAATACCTTAGAAACTGGGTGCTCAGGGTTTGGTGATTCTTAAAGTAAGCTAATTTATCTTATTAATGCTGTATTTTAAATAGACTTTTTTATTTTTGGAGACAGGGTCTCACTGTGTAGTTCAGGCTGACCTTGAAATCACTACATAGCCCAGGCTAGCCTTGAACTCATGACGATCCTCTGGCCTCAGTCTCCAGTGCTGGGATTACAGGTGTGTGCCACCATGTCCAGAAAACAGACTCATTTTTAAATTCAATAACTAGCTACCAATTTTCACGAAAATGAGGTTACTTTACAATTAACTTACCATGACTTTCTCTTCTGTCTACAGAAGCTGTGTGCACATATATGTATGACTTCATTTTTTCTGTTTCTACCACTTGAGTATCTAATGTCAAAGACTTCTTCAGGGTCAAAATTTCATATGTAAGAAATAAAGAACTTCTTTAAAAGAAATAAAGAATCATCATAAATATATGATCTAAATGTAACACAGGAGCTATTCTTCTTTACTAAGCTTTTCATAGTGAACTTTCTTTTTTATTAGAAACATACAGTAATGTGCAAATGATACTTTTTAATGTGTCTAAGTTTAAAATAACACATTTAAGTTCAAGATAACAAATAACTGCATAATCATATTCTGCAAGAAACAGAATATTAACAGTACCCCTAAAAGCCAGCTATGTCCCTCTCCTGACCTAACTCATTCTCTCATCTCTACAGGTAATTGTTATTCTGATTTTTATTATAATAACCCCTTTGTTTTTTACAGTTTTATCATCTATACATGCAACTTAAACAACAGAGCTCAGTTTTGTCTGTTTTTGAAATTCGTATGAATGAAATCACACTATACTATTTTTTCATCAGCCTTTTATTTGTGTGATTTCCCCATGCTGTTGCATGTAAATGTAGTTCCTGCATTTATATTTTGATATGATATACAATCAATTGTATCAATTACCACATATTACATATCCACTTTACCACATGATTATGGGCATATGCACATATCCACTTTACCACATGGTTATCTAGTTTGAGTATATTACAAACAATATTATTATACATCTTACACATTTATATTGTACATACACATATATGTTCTTCAAGGGTATGTACCTAAAAGAAGAATTACACACTTTCTGATATATCAACTTCACTAGATACCAAACTGTCTTTCAAATAAGATTAGCCAACTTATACTCTTATCAGCAGCATATAATGTTTTTTCCTTTCTTTTTTTTTTTGGTGCCAGGGACTGAACTCGGGGTCTTGTGCTTGCTAGGCAAGTACGCTAACCATTGAGCTAAATCCCCAGCCTCAGTTTCTCCTTTCCTAAGAGCTATTATCTAAAGTCTATTTTAAATATGAAATACAAAGGTGTTTGTTGTGTCCCCAAATAAGATTTTTTTCTTTCTAATCACACTGACCTATACTTCCTAAGTGCAGACACGAAGTCTGTACTCCATCTGGACCCAAAGCTCAGCAACCTGTGCCTTCTGCTGACCTGGGTTTACACTCTAAAGCATGCAGGTGAAACAGAAAATCCAGGCCCAGGGCACACCAGAGGAATACGGAGAAGGCTCTGAAGAGTCTTCTGCTCTCTTGGGGATCCACTGAGCCAGGAAGAGGATATTTCCAAATGTTATTCCGAACTTTAGCCACAACTTTCCAAGAAAGACAAAGTTCTTTACTAAAAGTTGTGTGATTTTCACTATATTCCTGAATATAGCTGTAATCTAAAGAAAGAAACTGCATTACAGAAAAGGGTACACATTTTTCCTTTGCCCAGAATGAGTCAAAGCAAAAAACTAAATATGTTTTGCCTTACTTTACTACATCATAAAGCAATGTAGTGAATTGATTTTATATTTATATTCGTGAAACAAGTACAGTACAGTATTAGACAACCATTTAGCATACATACCCTAAAGAAAAGGAAAAGAAAATGAAAAGTAACTGTAATTAGAAAGAGGGCCATGCCAACCATTGCACATGTGCCTCTGAAGGAATACAAGACAGCAAAGATCAATCTGTTGGTGTTCTCAGTTGGCCTCAATTCCCTTTCCTGAGAGCTTTACAGCAATTTCAGGAATTTTCTTTTTATTATTATTAGTGCATATTATGCAGAATAACAGGAACATGCATATAACGTAGTTTGATCATTTCCACCACCACTGATATAAGGATTTTCAAAAATAATTTTTTAATCTTTTTAAAAAATTTTGTATTTATTAATTCAAAAAATTTTGACTAGTCAATTTTCAGCCTCTTCATCCACTTTAGGAACTAATACAAGGTGCAATTTAAAGAGATCAGAGGCCGAGTGACACTATGTGTATGTCAATTGCTCTCCTCACAGCCTGAAGGCCAAGCAGGCAGAAATCCCGGTGCACACTTGGACCCAAGAGAAAACGTCTCCCAGCAAACAGAGAACAGTAACTGAAGATAACACTGCAGTGGTAGAACTACCAATTAAATCACGCCTTTGGGCTACTCTGTGCTACCTATAAATCACTTCCATTGACATTTCGAAGAGTAATATAATGAAGCCAATTAGTATTTTGTAGTTGCCACTTACCCTAAAATAAGTGATCCCGTAAATTTTATTATATTTCCTTCAAAAAGAAAGGGAAAAAGTCAGTGTGATGAATTTCATTTTTAAAAGTGTGAAATAGGCAACAGTGTGACACTCTACCTATTTGGTCTATACTAACTGGATAAGTTATTGATACTTTTCTATTAACATAATCAGTTGCTATCAATACATAGCTTCCCATCCCCAGATACAAACCAATTAATAAACACTGGTGCAAAAATAAAATTTAAATTTAGGGCTTTTCACACTCATTCTTCCCTTGCTCCACCTCCTGTTGTACCACCCTCACCAAATCCCTAGGGACCCTAGTCCCTGTTCCACCAACAATATGGCCAGGACTACAGGCTTCCACTGAACGAACCTCCAGGGAGCTCGCCTCCCTTCTGATTCCTTTTAGTTAAGAACTAATTAAATAAAGGACTATGGGGAATTTTCCTTACCTCTAGTAGGACTACATTGAGGGATTATATTTGTCAAATGGTGATATAAAATGATACTTTCCAAATTATGCTATATTTGATGATTAAGCGCCAATAAGTAGTCCCATTTAAAATATGTATTACAAGTTTATAGTAAGTCCCTGACTTAAGAACAAGTTCTTTTTTTTTTTTACTTTATTTTATTTTTTGGTGCTGAAGATTGAACTCAGGGCCTTGTGCTAGCAAGGCAAGGACTCTAACCACTGAGCTAAATCCCCAGCACCTCTCCCGCCCTTTTTTTTTTTTTCAATGAACAAGTTCTGTTCTGGTAAAATATTCATAAGTCAGATTCATTTGTAAGTCTAAAAAAGTGAGTCTTACACAGTGCTTGTTCTGGTAGAAGATAAGAAAAGAAAAACTCCTTTTTCTGTTTCTACTTCTCTTTTTATATTTAAAATACAGAGTCCGAAATTCCTAGATAAAAAGGATCTATTTTAAAAATAGATCTCTTTTAAAGATCAAAAGGAAACTCCATAAAGATAGGGGATCTTAATATTGTATCCTGGAGGCTGAGGAAAGTATCTAGCACGTGGTCAATGGTCAATAAATGTTATTTACTGTCAAATGAATGAAAAATGAGCTAAACCTATTTTCTCATTTTACAAATAAACAGTTCTCAGAGAAGGCAAGATATTTCTTTTACTAAAAAAAAAGAAAAAAACACCAGACAAACACCTTCTGTACTCCATATACAATAGTAAATAGGATATGATAAACAAGAAACTACCCTCACACAGTTTACAGTCTATGAAAGAAGTCAGATACTTAACCAAGTTCACTACTGATTCTACCAAATGACGAGGAACAGATCTAACCTGGCCTAGGATGTCAGGAAAGCCTCCCAGAGGAAGCCTGAGGTTACAATGTTTTGGGGGAGGGAGTGAATTAGAGCCAATTCCAAGCCACAGCAAGCAAGAACTGTTTTTCTTGCTCACCACTGTATTCCCAGAACCTAACACAAATGCTGGCACATCTGAGTTTTTTGCGAGTTTTTTGTTTGTTCATTTGTTTTTTCTTTTTTTGAGTGCAGGCTGGTCTTGAATTCACTATGTAGTCCAGACTGGCCTTTAACTCAAAACGATCCTTCTGCCTCCACCTCCCAAGTGCTGGGATTACAGGTGTTGGCACAAGTCCAGTTGGTACATTGTTTTTTAAGAGCTTAATAACTATCTGCTAATGAGAATGCAGTGATACCTCAGTTTAGAAAGTATGAATTTAACAGGAAAAATAAAAGAGGAAAGAGAATTCCCACGAAAAATGATCATACATGGCTCTGGGCTTACAAATTTGGGGTGAACCATTAGTACAGAAAGACATAAATCCGAGACTTTTCATGCGTTAAAAAGTTTTTTGTGGCATACTCTGGAAAATTAGCCACAATGTCATCACTGTTTATATAAAAAAAAATCTGTTTTTTAAACTGTACTCACGGATATTTCTCCAGTATGTACGCCTTTTCAATGAAGAAGCGGAAGTTCCTATTCTTCTGCAACAGATGACACAATAAGCAGCCAGCGACATTCTACAACAAATTTAACATCTAATTACCAACATTTTTAATAAGAACATGCTACCAACACACTAGAGTGCCCACAGAGTTCAACTTTCAAGACAAGTAAAAAACTTTTCTATTAAGAAATGTTTCTCCCTTAAAAACTTTTTTAAAAATACTAGAATTTTGCTAGTTGCAATTTTTCAAATTGTGTCCAATTTTGAATAGTGACCAACAGGAGTCCAGAAGAATAAGGATTATTAAGCAAAATCAGCATTTTTTAAAATGTCTTTTAAGAATACATATAACATGTGATTGAAATACATGATGAATATTTAAATGTTTAAAAATTTATTCCACTAAAAGACTTATGGCCATTAATCTCTCTCAAACTACTCCTCCTTGCTTTGAACACACATATCCCATCATTCTTGACACTTTCTGAAGCAGTTCTGCAAGTCCTTTCTCAAGTGTCTTTACAAGGTGTGATAAATCCAATGGATGCTGCTACTGAGTGCCATCCAACAGAAAGACAGACTCTAAAAACATTGTGGTGTGTCCTCAGCTACCTCATTCAGAAATAGATCTGACACTGGGCAACTTCTGGCTTTTTCCCCAAAGTCAAAATGACCATGAAAGGCAAACATTTTGAATCAATTCAGTACATCGAGGTACCCACAATAGTGCAACCGAAGACACTCCAGAAAGAGGACTTCCAGAACTGCTTCAGAAAATGGCAACAACAATGGCATAAGCATGTTCAAAGCAAGGAATGGTATTTTGAGGGAGCTTAATGGCAATGTATTTTTTACTGTAATTTTTTTTTTTTTTTTGGTGCTGGGGCTCGAACTCAAGGCCTTGCACTTGCTAGTGTAATAAATATTTTTAAAATATAGACCTTCACTGTATTTTTTAATTATACCACATATACATGTATAATGCATATTTATGACTAAAGGTCCCACAGAAATGAAAACCAGCTCGGTGTAGAAGACATATTTAGAGAACCCACAGAATGATTTAGATCTTCTCTAGCTCCTTAAAGATAGTATACCCAACATTCTTAAAAATCTTTGAAATAGCTGGCATCCTACGAAAGGAGAACAGTTACTAACTTACTACGCAAAGATGATCAAGCTATGCTAAAGGTTTCTAGAACAACTCAGTATTCTAGAAACATATTAGATTGTCTTTGGAGACAGGCTTTTTTTTCTTTTTCATTTTGCTAAAAGGGTAAGGAAGGAAGATACTTTGAAGAACTCCTGAGAAATGCTTCTTTGGGTCAACATATTAAGAATTCCTAGCAGCTTTACAGGATTAGGGGAGTGCTATTTGGCAACAAATAACAACTGTTAGAGGGCATGCAAAACAAAAAGCTTTTAAATTGTTTCTTAACTGTCATTCTATCACATCAACTGGTGACTAAGCAAAACAAATCTGGCAACAGGTAAACTTGCAAAGTCCTTGTTTGAAAAGTCATTGTACCTTATTTTCCCATTTGTCTAAGGGTAGTTGCCACTTCTCTGTAAGACTTAAATAGTAGTAAAAATGATATAAAAACTGCAATGGAATAGGTGCTATGAATACTGCACTAAAAAAGGTACAGCAAACATGTACTACTTCTTTTGACTTTGACACCTACCATGAAAACATTATACAAATATCCTTATGATTACTTCTCTCCCTTTCTAGCTGCTACTGACATTTTAGTCTTTTATTCTCACATCCCTGGTTACTCTTTCTCATTCATTCAACATTTACTGAGCACCTACTACTTGTTAGGGACAGGAACGTGACACATGAATGTGATGTCAGAGGCCCCTGCCCTCACTGAGTTTAGGAATGGGTCTGTGGGTGGCCTCCATTCAGCTTTTAAATATTAATGCTCCTGGGGGCTGGGGATTTAGCTCAGTGATTAGAGTGCTTGCCTTGCAAGCACAAGGACCTGAGTTCGATCCCCGGCACCACAAAAAAAAAAAAAAAAAAAAAATATTAATGCTCCAGACGAGGGTTGGTGACACACACTCATTATCCCAGCACTCTGGGAGGCTGAGGCAGGAGGATCACAAATTTGAGCCCAGTATGGGCAGTTTGGTGACTTAGTAAGACCCTGTTTCGAAGAAGAAAAAAAGAAAAGGGATTGAGAATGTAGATTGGTGCAAAAGCCCTGAGTTCAATCCCCAGTACTGTAGTGGGGGAAGGGGAAATATAAATAAATTTAAATATTTACCAACATTTTGTCAATTTCTTTCCTTACTATTGCTTCTTGTAGCCATAATTTCCTTCTGGGTTCAAATCATTCCTGATGAAGGTACTGCATATCCTTTCATATAAGTTTTTTCAAGAGAGTCTATGTGTTGTTAACACTGAAACTTATTTCAGACATGCTAAAAAAAAATTGCTGTTTTTTAAAATCTGAATTTAGAGTTTAGAATAGCATTAAGTTTCCATCTATACATAATGGTATTTCCACTGATATTTCTTCTTGTTGCCCAAGAGAAATCTATAGTTAAGTCTAATTATTCTTTCTTTGAAGGCAAAATAATACCAACGAGGTTAAGAATGTGTTCTATAAAATTTACTGCCGGTTCACCAGCAACTTGGCTTTCTGATTTTTATCTTGCTGGTTTTTCTTTTTTTTAATGTTGTCCCCCCACCACCACCATCCCAATGGGGACTGAACCCAAGGCCCCAGTCAAGTATGCTAGGTAGCCCCCCCGCCTTTTTTTTTTTTTTTGAGATAGTCTGGCTAAATTGCCCAGGCTGACCCAGAATTTGTGATCTTCCTGCCTCAGCCTCCTGAGTAGCTGTGTCACTACACCTAGCTTCATGGTTTTTATTTTTTAACACTTTGACTTAACAGGCTCTTACATACCCAGGGTAACTGCCCTACTGGGCTCACTACTAGGGGAAGCAAAAACTTGCCTGCTAGCACACCTTTCATATCTAAACTAACCAAACTGTAGTCCATAACCCCTCCACCTCCTTCATCAAACTCTTACATAGCAAGTCAATATGCCCCTGATCCTAAACCATCCCAGAGGAAGGTACCAAACAACTAGGGACCACCCCTGTAGATCAAAACCTGTTGAAATTACTCAAACTCCTCAATCCTTGCCTACCCTGTCTTACCCACTCCTTCCCACGTAATCCACAGGCAAGGCTCTGGCCTATGCTTTGCCCTTTCTCCCTATGCCCCCCGACTGACCCTGGTACTTCCCAGAGGGTCCTGCATGGTGTGGAGTGCCCACTATCCCTTGGGAACTATAAGTAGTAAACTCAATTTTTCAAAACAGTGGTCTCTGTGTCTGTCTTCTTACCATTCCTAATTTAAAGTTACATTTTCAAACACAATCATGGGCTTACTGCCCTCTCTCTGCCTCACTTTCCTCATCTATAAAATGCTGAAGAGGCTGGGTATGGTGGCACGCACCTGTAATCTCAGCACTCGGGAGGCTGAGGCAGGAGGGTCACCATGAATTTGAGGCCAACCAGGACTCAACAGAGTTCAAGACCAGCCTGAACTACATAGTGTGGCTCTTCTCAAAAAGCTAAAAATAAGCATGTTCTTACAATTCTCTAGGGCCGGCGATGTAGCTTACTGGTAGAGCACTTGCCTAGTATGTGCAAGACCCTAGAGGTTCAATTCTTAGCAAGAATGCCACTGCGGGGGGGAAAAAAAAAAGCATTCTCTACTTTATGTCTCTGTATGGGTTGGTTCACTTTTACATAGCCTCCTCAGCATGTAGTGCGCTCCTTCAGCCTCAGACCTCATATCTTTCTTCAGTTCTGCAGTGCTCTTTAATGATCAACACTCTGACCCCCACTCTTTTTCTTTCTTCTGACATTACTATTGTATGTATATTAGACTTTTTTATTCTATTCTTCAAATATCAACTTCTTCCATATTTTCTACCTTTTCCTATCTGACATGCATTAAAGTTTCCTCAAATCTATTTTTCAATTCATCAATCCTCTGCTTAGCTGTATTTAGTTCACTTTCACTCTTGCCCGCTCCTTTATACGTTGTTTTTTTTTCTTAAAGTGCAATCATTTTTTGTTTTTGTTTTTTCAATGGCTACAAATTACTTCCTTTCCTATAACTACATTTTTTGGTGGTGCCCTCCCAGATGACTCTGGACTGGCTTTATGACTGACTTTGGTCACAGGACAGCAGAAACATGACATACACACAGGCTTATGTCTTGCTGCTCTTGCATATTGCCACCCCCATGTAAAAGTTAGTCTGCTGGACAACAAGAGAAATATACAATATTCCCATTGATGCAGCCAACGAATACCAAATGACAGTCAGCACTAACTGCCAACCATGTGAAGCCACACCAGACTAACCTGCCGCAGGTGACCCTACAAACCCTTTATTTAACCTGTAGAAGTCTAAGCAATAGTAAATAGTTGTCTTAACCACTAGGCCTTCGCATGGTGTATAAGGTTGCAAAAAGCTAAATGATACAATACAAGTGGTTTCTAAACATTCCTTTAGGTTTTAAACATATTTGTTTTAAAGTTCCTGTGTTGGAACCACTATTTTTTAGAATTAGGGCTGGCTATCCTTCATGGATTAAAAACCCCATGACCACAAGTGGTACAGATTTAGAGTTCACACTGCCACTCTTTCAAGCAAGTTTTCATGCTCTTTTCTTATTCTCATGAGAGGAAATTTTCTAGTCCCTGTTTCCTTGAAGTTTTAATCTTTCAAAACTGTTTCTCTTATGGGGCTGGGAATTTAGCTCAGTGGTTAGGATGCTTGCTTAGCAAGCACAAGGCCCTGAGTTCAATCCCCACCACCAAAAAAAAAAAAAAAAAAAATAGAGTTACCCAAGACTGTTTCTCTTAGGCTAAACTAACTCTACATGCACGTTAGGCCCAAGTATTTAAAGTCTCTAGCAGGTCTTGATAATCCTTAACTTGCTTCAGCTTTCTTCTTCAGTGCTATGACTTTCCTCTTCTTGCAATTCTGAGTTCTTCTGTTACATTTTACCTGGAATATTCCTGTCTATGGGGAAAACCGAACATGTTATTCCCTGGCTTTAACTCTCTTAATAGCCAGGCATGGTGGTACATGCCTTTAATCCCAGCATGCTGGGAGGCTGAGGGAGGAAAATTCAAACCCAGCCTGGGCAATTTAGCAAGATCCTGTCTCAAAAACTTTTTTGAAAGGGCTGGGGATCTAGCTCAGTGCAAAGCCTCAATTCTCAGTACAACAAAGAAAGAAAGAAATGAAAGGATAAAAGAAAAAAACTTCCAATAATTCTCCATTGTCTGAAATAATGTTTCTTAAAATTTTGGTCTAGCAGTGGTCCTATGTTATCTATCCAGTAATTCCAGAACCCTGGAAGGCTGAGACAGAAGGATCACAAGTTATGCCCCAACTTGGGAAGAGTAATTTAGGCAGACCTTGTCTCAAAATTTAAAATTAATAAAAAGGACTGGGAATATAGCTCAATGTAAAGGCCCTGAGTTCAATCAAGAGTCTGGGCAAAAACAAATCAATCATAAAAGTTCTGTCAACCAAAACATGCATATGTATATGTTCCTTTGTAGTCAAACTCTCCCAATTGTCTTTGGAAGCATGTCATGCAAATGGGATCATATGGTATACAGCCTGAGTCTGGCTTCCTTCACTAAAAAAATGCACTTGAGAATCACTCATGTTGTTGTAACAGCAATTTATGTATGTATGTATGTATTGTGGTGCTGGGATCAATGGCCTCATGAATGCTTGCCAGACAAGCATTCTACCACTGAGCCATAAACCCAACCACTGCCCCCAACCCCCTTTACAAATGGGACCTTGCTATATTGCCCAGACTGGTCGTGAACTTCTAGGCTCGAGGGATCCTCCCACATCACCCTCCCAAGTAGCTGGAACAGGCACATTTAACTTTATAAGGTACTACTAAATATTTTCCAACATGACTGTATTATTTTATACTGCAACCAACAAAGCAGGAGTATGAGGGTTCCGATTACATCCTTGCCAATGTTTAATACTGTCAGCCTGTTTTATGTTACCCTTTGCAATGGGTACATTATTAGTATCTCTTTGTGGCTTTAATTTGAAATTCCCTGAACACTAGACCATTTTTTTATGTATATATACATGCTAGGCATTTATATATTTTATTATGAAATGCTTATTCAAGTCTTTTGACTATTTTTTAATTTTCTAAATGATTTGTCAATTCTTTGTAAATTCTGCAAACAAATCCTTTCTAAGACATACGTACATATACTGCAACTATCTTCTCCCAAAGCCTGTGACTTGTCTATTTGCTTTTCTAAAAGGTATCTTTTGATGAACAGAAATTTTAATTTTGACAAAATCTCTTTTATTTTTTTGATTATTGAACTCTGTTCTGAGAAATTGCCTTCCTCATATCATATTGACCTATGATTTTATCAAAAAGACATTGTTCTAGCTTTTACATTTAAGTCTATGTTCCATCTCAAGTTAACTTGTATGTGCTGAATAAGGAGTTGAGGTTGAATTTTTTTTTGGAGATCAAATAGTTCCAGTAAAATTTTGTTCAATTTTCTTTTCCCCATTGAAGTGACTTTGTACCTTGTTCAAAAAAACAATTGACTTATGCACCTATTTCTTGACTACGTGTCTATCCTTATATATATATTTACAATGATTTGTGTGTGTATATACATATATACACATATATATGCATATATATACACACACTGTCCTTTTTTTTTTGGTGCCAGGGATCGAACTCAGGGTCTTGTGCTTGCCAGGCAAGCACTCTAACTACCGGGCTAAATCCCCAGCCCCTAACAAAATGTCTTGACTACTGTAGTTTTATAGTAAGTGCTGAAGTTAGATAATACGATAAGATCTCCAGCTTTGTTCTTCTCTTCCAAGATGGACTAGAATATTCCACATCCATGGTATTTCCACATAATTTTAGAGTCAGCTTGTCAATATCTATCTAAAAGAGCCTTGAAGCTGAGTGTGTTGGCACATGCCTGTAATGCTATTACTCAGGAGGTTAAAGCAGGAGGATCATGAGTTGAAGGCCAGCCTGGACTACACAACAAATTCAAAGCCAGCCTGAACTGCTAGCTAGACACTGTTTCCAAAAACAAATAAATAGAACAGCTTTAGAAATTAGGATTGTGATTATATTAAATATGAAACACTGTGTAGAGAACAGAAGAGTAATTTTGAAGAGACAAAGGACAAAATAAAAAGGAAAATGAGTACAAAATGAAACAAATATTCAAAATTCCATTAAATTTAACAATAGGAAGGTCACTAGGGCATTTATAAAGTAGCTTCATTGCCTTGACTGAAAAAACAAACAGACTCAATTAACCACCATTTTATCCTTCCATTTTTTTCCCTCTTCTTTCGTGGTACTGGGGTCTGAACTCAGGAGCACGAAACAATATCTTTAGCCCTTTTTTCTATTTTGAGATAGGGTCTTGCTAAATTTCCCAGGCTGGCCTTGAACTCACAATCCTTCAGCCTCAACCTCTCTAGCAGCTGGGATTACATGTGTGCATCACCACACCCACACCAGATCACCCTTCCATTATTAATAAAACCTAAATTATAGCTGGACACACAGATAACTGTATAAAGACTATAACACCTTTTTTTTTTCCTTCTAGTTAAGTGTGGTTTTTGACTAAGATCTGACTAAGTGGATATCATGCACAACTTATGAGACGTACTGTACCTTTAAACAATATGTGCCTTTTATCATTCCCTCCTCCCTCTTTCTAGAATAAGTAAATGACAGTGGAATTAAAGCAGCCATTATTAACCATGAATCATCATACCAAGGATGGCACAGCAGCAAGAGAGAAGAATCAAAGTCCCTGACAGTGGAGCTGCAGTTATACCAATCATGTTACTACTTACCTATGCAACCACGTGCATGTTTAACCATTGCTATCTTATGTTTCCTGTGTAATACAGCAAAATCTAATCCTGATCCAGCTGAGCAGTAAATGTCCACATCCCAGCGGTCCTAAAGTACCTCTAACAACATTCTACTCATCCATGCAACTTTTACCTTTCCAACAGAACATTTCCACTTGGATAGCCAATGGGTCTTTTAAACTTAAATGTCCAAAACAGAACGCTTCATTTTTTTCTCCCCAACCCTTCCTTTAATTACCTTCTCCAAGGGCTGGGGATTTAGCTCAGTGGTTAAAGTGCTTGCCTAGTAGGCAAGCACAAGACCCTGAGTTCGATCCCCAGTACAAAAAAAAAAAAAATCCACTGTCTGTTCAATTATCTTCTCCACCATCATCAAATGGTAAATAATTATAAATGGTAAATGATCTGCCTTGAAGCTCAAGCCAGACACTCCGGTATTGTTCTTGATTCTTTGTTTTTTCCTATCCCTATATGCAAACCAGGAACAATTCCTGTTCCCTATTATCAAAACAAATTCCAGATCCATCCATTTTTCTCCATCTTCACTGCTACAGCTCTTTCAAGTCATCAAACAACTCTCACTTGGAGTAATGCAATAGCATCCTTGATGGTATTTTTTGTAACTTAAGAAATCCTCCCCCAAAAAAGAAATCTTTCTGAAGTAGATGAAAAAGTTGTAGGGATGGACAGTAGTGATGGTTGCACAATAGTGTGAATGTCATTGAATGATACAACTAAAAAGGATTAAATGGTGAATCTTACGTGTATTTTACAACAAAGTAAGCAAATGAGAAATCTTTCCTAAAGATAAAATCACTTATATTTTTTTCTAAAAGCCTTGCAATGTATCTTTCACATTAAAGTTTATAATTCATCTGGAAATTGTGAATAATATGAAGAATCTAATTTTGTCTTTATCCCAGATGAATGCAATACTTCTCAACATCATTTATTGTATAGTCTTTTTCTTTGTTTGGTTTTTGAGACAGGGTCTCACTATGTAGTTCAGGCTGACCTTGAACTCATGGTGCTCCTCCTGTCTCAGCCTCCCAAGTGCTGCAATCACAGGCATACACCACCAAACCCAGCTGAATAGTCTATTTTTTTCTCCTTGCTTTATGATACCATTTAGTGGTATATTAAGCTTCCATATGTATATGGCTGTGTTTCTAGGTGCTCTAATCTATTCCATGAATATATTTTTCTATCCCTGAATCAATACCATACTTTTTTTTTTGAGACAGGGTCTTTCTTATGTAACTCATGCTGGCCTCAAATTCATGATCCTCCTGCCTCTGCCTCACAAATGCTGTGCTTATAGGTAGGAGCCATGTCTGCCCATACTGTCTTATTATTTATATCAAGCTTTGATACTTGGTAGAGAGGGACCATATTTAATTTTCTTCTTAAAACTGACTTACCTGCCAGGCATGGTGGTGCACACTTATAATCCTAGCACTTGGGAAGCCACGGCAGGAAGATTGCTACAGCGTTTGAGGCCAGTCTGGGCTACACAGTGAGTTCAAAGTCAGCCTGAACTACATAGCAAGACCCTGTCTAAAAAAAAAACAAAAACACAAGGGGTTCAGGATTTAGCTCAAGTGGTAGAGCACTTGTGTTAAGTGCAAAGCCCTGAGTTTGATCCCCAGCACCCCCAAAAAACAAAAACAAAACAACAGTAACAACAAAAAAAAACCTGACTTAGCTATTCCTTTTATTTTTTTGTGCCGGGGATCGAACTCTGGGCCTTGTGCTTAGAAGGCAAGCACTCTAACCACTGAGCTAAATCCCCGACTTAGCTATTCTTGATTCTTTGGCTATCTTTTTTTTTTTCACAGGTTCCCATTCAATTGTGCAGGGTGGCCTCAAATTTGCAATCCTCCTGCGCATCCTGAGTAGCTAGGATTATAAGCCAGCGTCACGGCACCCAGCTGTCCTCTGGCTTTCCATATAAGTTTTTGGTTTAGTATGTCCAGTTGCAGGAGAAACCATACAGTGATGTTAACTGGTACTGCACTAAATTTACAGCATTGGGGGGAAACCTGTCATCTTTTTGATATTGAATTTTTCCATCCATGAATATCGTGTATTTCTTCATTTACTGGGTCTTTTATATTTCAATACAGCATTTTAACTTTCTCCTTATAGAACTACATAGCTCTAGCAACCCATTTCTAGGTACCTTTAGTTTTGAATGCCATTTTGAATAGTATCTTCATGAACTGAAAGCCATTTCTGATACTTTCTAACCAAAGTAATCCTTTACACTAGCTCATCGCCATCTTGTATCTTCTTGCTAACTGATTTCAGTATCTCTGGGCCCCCACTAAAATTAGTTCATCATTGCATCCCAAATGTCTAGAAGAGTGTCTGGCACATATCAAGTGCACAAAATATTTGCTGAATAAGTGGGTGGAGGTTTTAAGTCTGGATGATCTTGAGAAGCACGAGAAGAAAAGCAGATTTTGAAGTGAGGGTGAGAGATAAAAATGAAATTAGTTTGAGAGGAGGAGCTAAGATTACTCACTGGTCATTAATGTGCAGGCATCAGCCCAGCACCTGGCACTTAGGAGTGGCAGTTCAAGGTGAGGGAACTCATGAGATGGTGAACTGATTCTCAAGGAGAAGAATGTAGGCAAGAAGAGGAAAAAGCAAAGAGAAAGTACTTGGAAGCAATGAACTTGGGAGCAAACTTTTAAAAGAAACGGATATGGAAATCAAAAGGAGGAAAAGATGCGAGGGAAAGAAAAAGAGACAAACTAGGTTCATCCTTATCTCCTGATCAAACAGAAAGCATGGTGGTCCACACCTGTAATCCCAGCAGCCTAGGAGGCTGAGGCAGGGGGAAATCGAGGCTAACCTGGCCCAGTGTTCAATTCCCAGTATGGAAAAAAAAAATTTAATTTAATTTAAAAAGAAGGGGAATGGGGGTTGGGGATTTAGCTCAAGTGGTAGAGCACTTGCCAAGCAAGCACAAGGCCCTGAGTTCGATCCCTAGTACAAAAAAAAAGGGGGGGGGGTAATCACACGAACATACTAAACCAAAAAGCAGTATGAACTTAATTGTGGAAGTACAATTTAACCTAAGGAACAGAATGCAAGGCCTCAACTGGTAACAACAGAAATCTCTATTAGACTACAGAGAAATCGGGAAAAGGAATTAACTTTAGAATCTTCTGGCGTTTCACTAACGATTTCTGGGTTCAGAGACCTCTTGGCACTCAATCTAGTCAAACTCCAGAGCCAGAAAGAGGCGAGAAGCTGTGGTCTGGAAGGCGCAGGTGTGACGGATGAGGCTGTTTCCTCCTCCTCATCTCTTCGTGACTACCCCGACAGCTTGGTGCGCCCGCCGGCAGGTGCTCTGCTCTGGGCCTGGATAACTACCGGAGAAGCGCAGCGCACCGGAAGGAAAAGTCAGGCTCCGGAGGACCGAAGAGAGGCCCTCAAGCCTGCGACGGGTCAGCGGGTCACTCCAGGACCGCGCACCCTCAGAGGAGCGCTCTGGCCAGGTCACCACCCACGTCACTCTCTCGCCGCGCTCAGCAGCGCCGACTCCCTCGCCCACCCCTGGACCCCCGCTTCCTACCTGCCGGCGCGCGGACTCTGCCTGCTCCCAACCGCTCCCGGGGTACCCCACCCGCAGGAACACCTACACCTCTCAGCCGCTCGCAGCCTGCACCTTCCACCCGGCCTCCGGCTCCACGTGACCCCGCCTCTGTCCGGCTCGCCCCGCCCTCTTCCCCGCCCACCCCACGCTTCTAGCCTACGTGTTCCGCCCGCAAGAGCGTCTTTGGCGTGATGACGTACAGCGCAGGCGCACTTTGTCGGCGACGCCAAAGCGCTGTGTGTGGGAACGGAGGTGTTTGGTGATCCTCTGAGTTACTGGAGAAAGTGGGGTGCGTGGAAAACGACGGGGTCCGGAATAAAGAGGGGGAACAAAGGAAAAGGCCCAGAGCCTGTTATCCGGCTGCTTGGTTACAGGGTTGCGTCCTGCAACCTCTCCGGGCCTCTCTTGGCGGAGCTGGGCTGGTGTCCCACACTGGTTTAGTGTGAATTTCCTGTGGGAACGACCTGTTCCGCTCTGAGGTGTGAAGGTTGAAGGGTAATTTGGGGTACCCTGGGCAGTGTCCTTCGAATCCATATTCTTGAGGAATGCGGTTTATTTAACGAAGAAATACAAGATCTGGAACGTGGCTTTTTCTTTTTTTTTTTTTGAGGCGGGCGCGAAAACTGCAACTAAATATCTTCGCTGTGTCTCCTCATCTGTAAAGTGAGATGGTTGGAGAACTGTAATTTCTGCAATTCCTGCCTCCCAGGATTTTGCCTTTTATCATTCTGGATGAGAAAGAAATCCTTTAGAAAAACGGACCAGTTTTGCACTTGGGTTGAACACACTAATGATGTGTAATTAAGCTTTCATTGGGATTAATTCATTGCCGTTGGTGAGATTTATTTGCTAGCATTTATGCATTGTTAATATTCCAAGTAGAACATTTTAGTTTGGTTAAAATATGAAAGTGCTGTGTTTTTGTAATGTTAATTCTCCCTTTCATAGGCATTTAATTCATTATTTTGCCTCATTTCAGAGGTAAACCCCAAAAGTATATTGAAGTTGATGCTTTTGAATTTCATATCACTTTTATCCTCTTTTATTAGTGTTCTTAAAGTCATTTGCACCTTCTGACTGGGAAAAGATGGTCAACGTTTTGAAAGGAGTGCTTATAGAATGGTTAGTACTTTTGCTATTCATGAGTTTTAAATTTGCTATTGAATCTTGATTTACATATATGTGTTTCCTAAAATCATACCTAGTTTTTTTCTAAGATCTGAATGAAGTCAAATTTTTAACCTTTTCAACTTCAGTTTTCTTACTTAACTGGTGGGTCAAACTGGTGTTTCTTTGGGGTGCCAAATTTCAGTATCTCTTGAATTGATGTTAATCAGCATTACTTCCAACATTTTTCCCTCAGTACTGGGGAGTCACCCTGTCAGAACAATGAACTACATCTCCAGCCTTTTATTTTATTTTGAGACAGAGTCTTGCTAAACTGCCCAAGCTAGCCTCAAACTAAAAATCCTCCTGCTTCGCCTCCCAAATAGCTGAGATTACAGACATGTGCCACCACACCCAGCTCTGTCCTGTGATTTTTGATTAATGACATTATATTTGTTAGAGTAATCCTCATCAGAGAAACAGGGCTGTATTCTCAAACCATCAAAGGGTAACTGGAATTTTAGGGCCTGCAAGAATTAAGGATTTTACAGAATGTCCCACCATTACAAACTGATCTTTTAAAAAACAGAAAAATAGGAGGCTGAGACAGAAGGATTGCAAGTTTGAGGTTGCCTGGGCAACTTAGTGAGACCCTCATAGAGGCCTGAAACTGCAAATAGTACCTAACCACAAATTTAATGCCTTATCCATCTTTTTTTTTTCCTTCTTTCCTTCAATTCCCAAGATTCTCTCCCCAGCAGTGTGCCCTATCCATCTTAACTAAACATTTATCATGCTCTGTGGCCATAACTTTTTTTTGTTGTTTTTCTTTTTTGGTTTTTTGAAATAGGGTCTTGCTATGTAATTCAGGCTGGCCTTGAACTCACTTATGTAGCCCAGGCTGACCTTAGACTCATGGCAACCCTCCTGCCTCAACCTCCCGAATGCTGGGATTACAGGCATGCACTACCACATGTGGTCATATCATTTGCAATTTCAGATATGACTGCAAAACTAACAATTTTTTTTCCTTCATAATTTCATTATAGAAGATTCTTACTATGGATCTTAGCAACTTCAGCATACAAATTTTTTGTCTTATTAAGTCAAGATCTTTGATATAAAGAGAACAAGGAGACAGAACTGTTAGAAGAAAACAACTGGTCAACACAAGGTTATTTATGTGTAGGGATTGCACAGGGCACTTAGTTATCATGCCAATTGAAACTGGTATATTTGGGAAATTTGTAATCTCTCTAATCCTGATTTCTTTGCATGTCAGATAAATTTAGTTTCAGTTTAGTGACTTGGAACTTTAGCGTGAATGATTCCATTTTTATTTTTAGCCTGGTCTGTATGGGAGTTTTGTCCGAAATGATGGCTTGTAAATTTTACTTAACAGAGCCTAAAATAAAGAAGCAAATAAGCCAGATTCTTATGGTGGCCATTTAGATTTAGCTTCAGTGAATTTAAAAATCAGTGCACTTAGATGTAATTCTTTTATCTCAAGGCTTATCAAATACCAAAATCTGAGGCTGAGAGGCTAGGGGCCCAATGGTAGAAATAGTGCTTAGCATGTGAGGGCCCTGGTTCAATCTTTGATACAAAAAAAAAGTCTAAATCAAGACTTTATAAATTTGTAATTTTATGTCAAAACAAGGTTAGTGAAAACATCTCTTTTGGGATTCACCATCAACTGCCAGGCTCACATCCAGCATTTTCAAAAATCTAGCCAACCATAGCAGTTAGTGAAGCAAGCAGCGTATGCCCAAAATACGTCTGAATTCAATTTCAGGTGCTAAAGCAGACCTCTGGTGTGCAGTTTCTAGAGTTGGTTTGGCAAGTACTTCAGCAGGGAATATTTGTTACAGAGATACAAATTCCAGCCAGTTTACAGCACAGTAGCAAAGAATGTGGAAAATATGTACTAGTCTAGCCTTATCCTTCTAGAACTATTTTGTATGTAAGACACAAATAATAACTAAGGCAAAACCAGTCTTAACTAAGGTGTCCCCCTCGCTTAGCTGAGGATTGAAAACAGGACCTTAACACTGAGCTCTATCCCCAGCCCTTTTTTAAATTTTTTATTTTGAGACAAATTCTCACTAAATCCTGAATTGCTCAGGCTGGGTTTGCATTTGTAATCCTCCTGGCTCAGCCTCCCAGAGTGCTGGGATTACAAGTGGGCACCACCACACCCAGTTATTGTTCTCTTTTACAGTAATCTAAGTCTTGTCCACCTTTGCTTCTTAGGAGGGCTGTGTTCATTGATGTTTCCCATGCATCCAAAACAATGCTACACACATACACACACACACACAGCTTTGTAAATACTTTTTTACTGAATGAATTTTAATAGAATCGAATACTAGATTATTAATGTTTCATTAGAGTTTTTCTATCCCCACAATGAGAATTAAGAATGGATAAGAGTGTTAAAACTTACAGGAGGCCATTTTTTGAATCAGGCTCCTGCGCTAGGCCCCAGCAGACCAGGCTAAAAACTATATGAAGTTAAATAGTTGATTTAAAGGCAATTTAAAGAAAGATTAAGTAATTTGAAATGAAGGTGTTGCAAGAGATGGCCAAAATAGTGGGATAATATACAAATTGCAAAAAGTTTGAAAGCAGTGGTGTGATAATTCAGCACAGAGGTGAGTAGTTTAGCTTTTACTTCATTGAAATGATGTAAATTTATTCCATTTAGAAAATTTCTATAGATGTTAGAATTCAAAAGCATTTAACCATTGCTGCCTTTAATACCTCTTAATAGCAGCTTGTTATTGAGAGTAAATTGGTATCATCTGTGAATGTACTGGAACTCCATAACAGGATAATATATGACATTTAAACATCAATTTTATAATATACTCTTTGTCTTTATTATCATGTTATATTTGGAACTGAAGTTTTATTTTACAACTGTTCATCCTATTGTGTAGTGTGTCTTTCCAAGAAAGTGTGATTTTTTTTTTTTTTAATAGACTGTATTGAGGATCTTGTGGGGCCTGAGATAGTCAAGGACCAAAAGGACCTGGAGGGTGAAGTGGTACCGGTGTCACTACTTGAGTCCTTATTTGTGTAGCCAAGGAAAAGTTTTTAAAGAATCTGAGTATAATGAAACTGGTTTCCTCCTAAGAGCCCCCTCATTATCCTTTCTATAATACTAATCTGAAAGTGCCCTATTAAATTGACTTCATAAATCCAAGTTTTTTTTCTAGATTTCCTGTTTAAATTCTTTGTAAGTAATAAATTATTTGCCTCATTGAGATTGCTCAATGTATAGTTTGTTACTGCTTTATAAAATTTTTTTTATTTTGTATAATTGCAAAACTTAGGGCAATGCTAAAAATATGAAATATAATATTTTCGTATATGCTTAAATATGTCTTTGTACAAGATCCCATTCATCACCACCTCTTTCTGCTTTGAGGTCCTCGTCATTATGCACTTTATGCCTGCTTTTCCTGTTTGTCAGTTCCCCCCAAAAGCTACAGACTCCGAAGCCATCCCTCACCGTTTGGACTCTCATTATCTTATGTCTCTATTCATCCACTTTTAAAATTTTATCTCCTACCTCCCCCCACAAAATCTTTTCCACAGAGCCTTCAGAATACAGATAATGGCAGAACCCCTGTACCTTCAGCCTCTGGACATTGCCCCTTTCCTTCCCCTACTCACATATCTTGCTCCTAATTGCCAGTTTGAGAAATTCTCCCTCCCTCTTCCACTGAAACCCCCAGTTATGAATCTCAGTTCATCAGACTATGCCGCCACCAACCTTCTTCTTTGTAATCATCTACAAACACCCAAATCTTTGCTGAACATTTTTTTTTGACAGCTGTTACTGTTTAGTGGTTCTCCTCTCAAATCCTTAGCAATTTTAGTGTCTATGTAGACAATCTCTTAGTACCCCATCCTCTCTAGTTCCTAAAGTACCAATGAATTTGTCCTACACAATGTCCAGCCACTTACTGACATAGTCATACTTAGACCTGTCCTTTCCAAAACTGCCATCTCCTCAGAATCTCATTTTCAGACCTCTGATTCTGACCACTGCCTCCTCTTTCCAAGTCGGTTCCCTCTCGTGCCCTTTCTCTATTATTTCATCAGTTCCACCAGACCTGCAAGTTGTTGATCCTCCCACCTTTTCTGGTCCCCACATCTCTTTGCAGCTCTACCTCTTTTCTGCTTGTAGCGAAATTTCTTAGAAGACCTTTTTCCATTTACTTTCTCTAACTGCTTTCCAATTCGGAGACATACATTAGGCAAGCTTTCTCTGTTACAACTCACCCAGACTGCTCTAATCAAGGTCATTAACTTTCTGAATCCAGGGGTCATTTTGGTTCTTACCTTCCTGTGACACAATTGATCACCCCCTCTTTCTGAATAGCCCTTGTTCATTGAGCTCCCAAACTCTTGAGATTTTCTGTACCTCAATGGTCATTTCTTCATAATTTCCTTTGCTATTCCCTCCTCATCCTGACCTTTTGATATTGGAGTGTCTAAAGTTTGGTCCTTGGGCTCTTGTCTCTAGTTATATTCACTCTCTTGCTAGCTTTGAGTACTGTTTATACATTGGTGATTGAATTTTATTCTTTACTACTGAACTCCATAATTGTGTATCCAACTTCTCAGCTTCTTCACTTGAGTGCAGCAGACATATCAGATGTGACTTCCCTAAAAATCAAACTCTTGATCTTGTGTGCAAACTTGTTTAGCCTGTGTTGCTTCTCATCTTAGTAAAACACAGCTCCATCCTTCCATTTACTCAGACTGTCTCCTTGATTCCTCTCTGAAAGATTGTGACTAGCCTCTGTGGATTTTGTTAGCTTTGTGTCAACATGTATCCAGAAATCAACCACTTCTCCACTATTACCACAAGTCCAAACCATTATCTCTTGCCTGGATTACTATAGTCACTTAATTAGTTTCCCTGTTTCTACCCTTGCCTCTTGGTTGCTCTGACCAGTATGATCCTGAGTTTGTAGGTTAAATCCAGTCACCCAGTAAAAGTTAAAATCACCTCCAAGGCCCTTACTCTTCTAATACTTGAAATAAATCCTTTGATAGCTTCATTTCATACCTGTATTTGTACTTGAAAGAATAAAATATTGTTTTAGAAACTTACACTGGCCTGTTTTAGGTTAAATTTTTATCTTTACATTGATAACAATGATTTTGATTTTCACATTCCTCAAGACGTGAAAAAAATTGTATAAAATCACATTTTCTCTAAGATTTACAAAAATCTGTATTCAGCTTGCTATTTTTATAGTTATCTTTTGCTAAACACATTTTTATATTAGATTTAAAGAGTGTCCTTTTTCATAATTTAAGATTTTTATGTAAGAGTCACATTCTTAAACTGAGCATTAGTGGCACACGCCTGTCCCAGAACTCAGGTAGAATTGAATTTGGATTTCTTTGAATTTAGTGTGCGGAAAGGGTTTTATTAGGATTTCCTTTAACACATTCCTGCCAGTTTGAACAATTGGTGGTACAAACCTAATCACTCTTATGGGTCTTTTTACTAATAAAATTAATAATAACCTGCCCAATAGGACAGTCGTGCATGTACCTCCAGTGGTTCAAGCCACCCAGCAGCTAGACTTACGAATTACAGCCCCACCCCAAATGAACATATTAAAGATTCTGAATAATTTCAGACTAATGGGGCTCTGAATTTTAAAAGGGAACGAATACCTCGTGCAAGCCAAACGCTGTTCTTGCGTACTTATCTCCTTTAATTTTCCTAACAATTTTTTATATCTGCTTATAGGAACAGAGAATGGTTAAGTACATATTCAAGGTTACATAAGTGAGTGACGGAGCTGGAGTTGAATCTTGATCTAATTTTTCCTATATATCCTGCCTTATCAAAGCAACTGTTTTACTGGTTTTGTAAATTAATTTGTCACAGACAAAATAATTAGCAACTGTTGGTTTCTTAAATGTAATGGTTGTGGATAGATAAGGAAATTTATTTTTAAATCAGTTAAGGGTGCTGTGATTTTAGGCCCTATTAACTGCAACGCTTTGAATATTTTATTTTTTTCTCTTGTTAGTGACAAATTACTCTTTAGAAATTTTACCATTACCCTCTTTCTCTTAAACTTGTACTCCCAGTCCTAAAATGAAGTCATATCTATAAACTGTTACCCCTTGAGGCAGAGAGGAAGTGATGAATTGAGTAATAGTTCAGAACTTTAAAAACCATCCTAAAAATTGTATGCATTCAAACATAATTGCCTAAATCTTTTTGGTACAGTTTAATCACAAGATGTCTTGTAATTGTGTGTTTAACTCTGCAGTGATCCTGCCATGAAACAGTTTCTGCTGTACTTGGATGAATCCAATGCCCTAGGGAAGAAGTTCATCATTCAAGATATTGATGACACTCATGTCTTCGTAATAGCAGAGTTGGTTAATGTACTCCAGGAGCGAGTAGGCGAATTAATGGACCAAAATGCTTTTTCTCTTACCCAGAAGTGAAAATACTAGATACTGGACACTTAGTAATTATAAGAAACAAATATGAAAAACTTATCTCTATTCAGTATCTTACTGTGACTATTTCAGGGATTGGTTAGGAGCATGTTGTTGGAAAGACTGCTGGATCATTTGTTCAGACAAAGCCCTGGAACTGATTTTGTTGTTTTAAAAAAAAAAAAAAAAGCTTTTAACGATTGGCTGTCATTTGGCTGTCATTATCTTTTATGAAAATATAAACATTTCTCTTACCTTTTCTATGTGTGTGTTACTAGAAATTGTACCATGGGCCTCATGCATTCTATGCAAGCATTCTGCCACTGAGGTACATCTTCAGCCTTTATTAAATGTTAAAAATATGAGAGCCAGGTGTGGTGGCACATGCCTATAATCCCAGCACTTGGGAGGTAGAGGCAGGAGGATCACCAGGAGTGTGAAGCCAGTTTGGGCTACATAGCGAGTCCAAGGCAGGCCTGAACTAAAATAATGAGACACTCTCAAAAACCAAAAATAAAAAAAAGAATATAATGAGTCGTGCCTTTAAATTGTTAGAGTAACCTAGGTACTTACTTGCTTGTTCCTATTAATGATTGTGGAGTTTTGAGGTATGGATATCATTTTACTTCAAATAGAAATTTCACTGATTGACTGTTTAAATATGCCAGAGTGGAAACTTTGGCAATATTTGTGTCTAACAAGTAATATGTGTGCCCCAGCCAGCTCTGCTGGTGAGGAAGATACTAGCATAAACTACAGTTTTTATTTCCCTGAAAAAAAATTTTAAGTGCAGAGAGTTAGAAACAACTAAATGAGAATGGCAGGTGCTGCTTTGCATCTTTAGTTTTTCCTTTTTCAATTTTCATTGGTTGCATTTTTCCTATAAAGGCAAATGTTCTTTTATTAAGAAATCAGAGAGGGCAAAATGAGATGGTGACTGACATGTATATGTGTAGCTAATTGCAGAAAAAATGCCCACAATCATAGTGTTATTTAAGCTCTGAAGGAGTTGGGGATTTAGTTCAAGTGGTAGAGCACTTGTCTACCAAGCACAAGGCCCTGAGTTCTATCCCTAGCACCAAAAAAACCCAAAAGCTCTGTTATGGTTTGTGTCTAGATGTCCCCCCAAAGCCTCATGTGGTAAGAGATAGCTGGATCTAGAGTGTGTGATTACTAAATTAATCTATTGATCGATTTGGTGTGGTTCTGCTGGGATCAAGGATGTGAGACTGAGATTGGGGGTGGGAGTGCGGGCCGCCCTGGGGGCAGGTAGCCTAGATAAAAGATACAGGAAGAAGCTAACTAGCTGCTTGTTTACATTGCTTATTTACATACATTCCTTACATTTTCCTCACTTTACTTTGCAGCCGGTGGGCTGCCGGTCTGACACGCCAGCCCGCCCTGCCTCGGACCCAGCAGACTATAGACTGAAACCTCTGCAGACTGTGAGCTAATAAACCTTTCTTCCCCTAATTTTGGGTGTTAAATATTCTGTCCCAACAACGAGAGAAAAATAACTAAAACAAGCTCTGAATATATGTTTGTAAAATGTACATATTATAGCAGTTAAAACATAAAGGAAATGCAGTCAAAGTCTACATTAAAAGAAGTGAATGTATCTGGGTGTGTTGGCGTATGCCTGTAATCCCAGCACTTGGGAGGCTGAGGCAGGAGGATTGCTGTGAGTTTGAGGCAAAGAAAAGAAGGAAATGTTACATTTTTATCCATATGCTGTAAATCCAGCTAAACCAAATGATCTTTCTCATGTCATTTGGCAGTTTGATTGTCTTAGTTACTTCTTCCTTGCTAAAACAAAATACCCACCACCTACAAGTTAAAGAAGGAGGAAAGATTTATTTTGGTTTACAGTTTGTAGAAGTTTCAGTTTATGGTTGGCTGGCTGGAAGGCAGAGGAATATGGCAAAGGAGAAACAGTTTGTAGTATGTCAGACAGGAAGCAGTGAGCCTACCTTCTTTCCCTTTTTATTCAATCCAGGCTACAAGCTTATTTGTTGATACCACCTACACCCAGGTTGGGGATTCCCTCTTCAGTAAATCCATCCTACACACCTAGAACTGTGCCCAACAAATCAATGAACTAATCCAGTATTGTACACCCATGATTCAGCCACCTCCCAGAAGCCCCATCTATGAGCACATGAGGCTTTGGGTGGATACCTAGATATAAGCTGTAACACTGATTAAGTGTTCTCAGAATAATGTTATTAAAAGCATAGCATAAAATACAGGGTATTACAAGGGAATTATATCAAAATTCATTTACAAAATTTTTTAAACTGCATTTATATTTTGTTCCCAATGAAAATCCCTATTAAACTTTAAGTATGAACAGAGAGAAACAATCAGCATTGTGGGAAGCAGTATATTAGGTTAAAATATATTGCTCATGGTTCTGTGATTGGTTAGAAGCAGAGGAATTCTGCTTCCCTTCCTGAAGATAGTGCCATTGTGATAGGTTGCTGTGATGGAAATTTTCCAATAATAAAATAAGAAATTTGATTACACGTGGAATCGTATCAAACCTAGTTCACCTGCTTCCTTTTGATATGCATATTCAAAGCATCTATGTGCTATTTTAATTCACTTAGACATGCATTACTGAATCTGGAAATTTCCGCAGGTGAACTTGTCATGACTCCCACACATGTAATTCAGTTTTGATTCCCACTTAGTAATGCGAAGAATCTTCATGGGTTACTAATACATTCAGTACTAAAACTTGTTACTCTTACATTCGGTACTAAATAGAAGATATGTTTCTTCAGAACTTCCAGCTGTGCTGAAATCTTACTGAATCTTTTATTTCAGTCATGGCTAAATCAATTTTTAATATGCCTTAGGCATTTTTCACCTACTACCTTTTAAACATGAAACTTAGGGAAAAGTTTTCATAGAATCTAAGGGTTAAAAAGAGAAAAATATTTGAACTGTCTTAACTGCATAAAATTATATTTGGCCTACTATAGGGGGCCTCCCCTGTAATCCCAGCACTCTGAGGCTAAAGCAGGAGGATCACAAGTTAAAACCTACCCTGGGCAACTTAGTGACTTAGAAAGACCCTGTGTTAAAAAAAAAAAAAAGAAGAAGAAGAAAGGAGGAATGGGGATGTAACTCAATGCAAAAACCCCGGGTTCAATCCCCAGTTCTGCCCTCCTACCCCGTTTAAAAAAAATCATATTTTGGGAGTTGGGGATTTAGCTCAGTGGTAGAGTGCTTGCCTAGCAAGTACAAGGCCCTGAATTCAATCCCTAGCACCCCACCCCAAAAATCATATTTCGTGATACAGTTTACTTTTTGATAAGGGTTTTTTGGTGTGTGTGCGTGTGTGTGTGTGTAAGGGATTACTGGGAATTGAATACAGGGCCTTTGCACTAGCTACATCCCTAGCCCTTTTTTTATTTTAAGGCAGGGTCTCTAAAAGTTGCCCAGGCTGGGCTCAAACTTATGATCCTCCTTCCTCAGCTTCGCAGGGTGCTGGGGTTATAAACATGTGCCACCTCACATCTCAGCTTGTTTTTTAAAATACAGTACTTTACTGTATCAGATTTAAAAAAAAAAAAACTCTTATTTCCTTGAACCCTGGTTTCTTTGTGAAATTTAGTGTGATTATCTTAAAATTCTGAGGATCCCAAATATACATCACAGTTGATATAAAAATGTGTATTGAGAGATCAGTTTTGGTCAACAGTACCTGAACAGTAGTACCCTACAGTACGAACTTGCACCTTCCCAGGCATGCGCTAATGCCTAGCTGGCTGTATCTTTTTTTTTTTTTTTAAATGAGCAATACACATTCATTATTAGGTGGATTGGGGAAAAAAAGAAAATACAACTCACCTTTAATTCCACTGCTCAAGAATTCCACAGTTTCAATTTTGGTGACAATCTTCAAACCTTTTTCTAAGAATTTTAAAACAGTTGTATCCCATCCCACTGAGATCACACCACTCTGACACTTGCTTTTTTCACTTAATTTTTGAAGATTTTTTTAAAATTAAAAACATGGAGTGGGATTTCTATTTCAGAGGAAAATTTTTCTTCCAGTTTTTTGAGTATATTAAAAAATGGGGAGCTTTAAAAAATGTTGACACATGCTCTCAGCTCCCATTTACTCAAAATTAATTGTTCTGGGATGAGTCAAAATTATCAACATTTTTTAAAGTTTTCCTGGTGCTTCTAGGTCAGCTGGGAGCCCTTAGCGCAATGTATGCAATAAGAGACTGGGTAGGTTTTGTTTAGAGTTATTGTTTGGTTTTGAGTAGGCTAATCTACAAGCCCATCTCTTTGTTTTTACAGCCAAAGAGATGCTCAGTTTACCCAGCAAGGAATCAGCTTTTGCTAAAATCCACTAATTAGAGAACTGATACCCTAAGTAGTTACAGGACCGTATTTATTGACAGAAATTACATAATTTTGGATCTTTTGGTTAGACTAATGAAAGTAATCGTGGCACTCTTAATTGGTTCTGACTTTTTTTTTTTAGCAAAATCAATGTGTAAGATATTTTAGTCATTTGTTTTTGGTTTTAGTTGTTTTGTTTTGTTTTGAACCCAGGGCCCCACACATGCTGAACAATTTTATTTTGAGACAGGGTCTTACTAAATTGCCCAGGCTGCTATCAGACTTGCAATCTTCCTGCTTTAGCCTCCCAAGTAGCTGGGATTAAGGTGTGCACACCTCATCTGGCTAGTCATTTGTTTATGTATTGTTACTATTCATACTTTCTTTAGAGAAACAACTGTTAAGTCATGCCAATATATCATTTCTCAACCATAGTCTTTCTGAGGGAGATGTGTAATATTCAATAGCAATTTGGGTTTTGCATGGTTTTGTTTGTGGTACTGGGAGATTGAACCCAGGACCTTCACACTGACCTACATCCCTATCCCCACCCCACCCCTTTAAATTTTGAGACGGAGTCTTGCCAAGTTGCCCAGGCTGTGCTCAAACCTGCAGTCCTTCTGCCTCAGCCTTTCTCAGTGCTGGGATTATGGGTGTGCACCACCTCGCTCAGCTTCTACTTGTTTAATGTAGCTATCATAGTTATTCCTCTGTCTCCCCAAAACCCTCAGTGGCATTTGTATTTATACAAGGTCTTTGGATGTGTATGATTTATACTTTGTTAAATTAAGGAAGGAAGATAGTTTCATGCTTAGAAAAGCTGAGAGAGTAGAGGCAGGACCAGGGGAGATGTACAAACAAAACTAGTGTGGTATAGTATCCTCTTAGAAAAAGTGCTTAAACTCAAAGAACAAAATGTAAGGGTATATGTAATCCATTTTGAATCAATCCTAAATCAGACTGGAAGATTTAGCTTAGTGGTAGAGTAAGTGCTAAGTATGCATGAGGACCTGGGTTCAATCTCAACACTATATAAAAAAAGAAAGAAACCATCATAAATTAGGGACCATCTGTATTGGAAATTATAAAGCGAGCATTAAGAGAATGATAGAAGCTAGAAAGGAACATTACTCAATGATAATTAGCAGACGCAACTAAAATATTAATCCATACAGCAAGTTAAACAAGCATATGATTCTCAGTTTGATGATGTAAACAGTTTACATTTTCTAAATTGTATCCATAGGAGGGTTAATATGGAGAATAATATAAGCAAGAAGTAATGTGAATGCCAGGCGAGCAGTGCACTCCTGTAATCTTAGCTCTCTGGGAGGCTGAGGTAAGAAGATTGCAAATTCAAGCCCAGCCTAAGCAACTTTGTGACTTAGCCAGACTCTGTCTCAAAATTGAAAAAAAAAGGGCTGTGGATGTAGCTCAGTATAAAGGCCCTGGTTTCAGTCCACAGTACCAAAAAAAAAAAAAAAAAAAAGGAATGTGTGAGAAAAGATCCTTTGTAGATCTTGATGATTTCCATTTTCTTAAACCCTGGATGAGGTCCAGTCAGGTACTTAATAAAGGCCACAAGAAAAATGAAAACTGGTTTATTCTGTTAGGTGATTCTTTATCCCCTATCCCAAAATAATGTGTTGTGTACTCACATAACTCTTCTATTTGGGAAGAACAAAAAAAAAAAGCAGCTCAGCATATTAATTGTTCATATTTTTTTAAAAAATGTTAATTCCAACAGCTGATCTTGAGAGCCACACTTTGCAAAGTAGCAGAGCCCAATAAAAGAGGTTCCAAATGCCCAAGAAATTAGCCAGTTGAGGTTATTTTAAAATCACTCTGCCTCAGAGGCAAGGAGATTGGGTCTTCTCTCTATTGCAGTCTCCAGGAATCCTTAGCACTCCTGAATCCCCCAGACTCCAGGGCCTGCCATTCCCCTCATTCCCCTGTACATCTTTCTCTCCTTATAAAGCCAGGAGCTTTAGAATCAACCCAGTAGAGGCTTCATATTCACTGGAAGGCCAAAATTTAGTAAGTGCCAGTTTAGTGTTTTAGGCTATCCCCACTTGAGTCCATAATCCATTGGGAGGAGCAGTGACCTCCACAAAGTAACCTTTGCTTGGAGTATCTGAGTGTCTCTGGGGAGCCTCAGGTCCTTTTTTTACCACTGTCATACAGCTCTGAAAGTCCCTAGAGCCCTTATAATCCAAGGGAGGTCCCAGACCAGAAGCACTGGCCTCAAGCTGGGTGTGTATTCCAAACTTAGCTAATCAAACTCCACATTTTAGTGAGTTTCCCAAATGGGTTTTCCATTTATTTAAATTGGAGGAAAAAAGTGCCATTAGGGAGCCATGGTGGGACAAAGGAAAAGATTTGAAAGATGACATGGAGCCTTTTGTCAAGAGGTTGCAAAGGAAGAAGGAAACTCCTGCCCTTCCTAAAGCTAAAGTCAAAGCAAAAACTGTAAAACGAAGGAGCCAGGGCTAAAAGGCATCTTGGCCCATCAAAAAAAAAAAAAAAGTTTGTAAATTTGCTTTAAGATACTGGCAAACAGAATGCAACAAATTATCAAGAAGATTATACACTATGGATTCATTCCAGGGATGCAGGGATGGTTCAACATACGCAAATCAATAAATGTGATACACTGTATTAACAGAGCCAAGGACAAAATCCATATGATCATCTCAACAGATGCAGAAAAGGCATTTGACAAGGTCCAACACCTATTCATGATAAAAGCCCTGCAGAAAATTGGAATAGATGGTCTTTATCTCAGTCTTATAAAAGCCATCTATGACAAACCAACAACCAACATCATACTAAATGGTCAAAAACTAAAAGCTTTCACTCTAAAATCTGGAACAAGACAAAGATGTCCGCTCTCACCACTCTTATTCAATATAGTTCTGGAAACATTAGCCAGAGCAATTAGACAAGAGAAAGAAATAACTTTTTAACATTTAAGCATACCTTAGTTTTTTTAATCAGCCCTTACAGATGTTGAAAAAAATATCTGACAAAATCTAATACCCATTCATGATAAAAACCCCTCACAGTCTATGAATACTTACATGAAGATTTCTCCAATCTGATATGTGTATCTAGTGAAATATTTCCAAATACGGTAGTATATAATAGAAAAGTACTACTGGGCATGGTGGCAAATGGCTGTAATGTCAGCACTCTGGGAGTCTGAAGCAGCAGGATCACAAGTTTATGTCCAGGTTGGGCAACATAGTAAAATTCCATCTCAAAAACAAAACAAAACAATCCAACATTAAGGTTTTCCTCATTTCTTACACAAAAATTGAGATGGATTATTGACTGAATAGATAGAACTATAAAATTTCAAGAAGAGAATATTGGTGAATAACTCCACAACCCTGAGCTGGACATCAAGTATAAAATTAAAAATTAGTAATTGAACATAAAAATTAACATTAACAAACAGACATTTTTTCAAATTAATAAACCACAGATTAGGAGAAAATTGCAATATATATATCTGATAAATGACTCACATTCAGTGCGTGAAGTACTTCCACGAATCAGCAGAACAGCAACTGCAATCTAAAAATGAGCAAAAGACTTGAACAAACACTTAATGTGGTTTATAAGTATGTGGGATGTTGCTCGACATCATTAGTCATTAAAATGCAAATGGAAATCACGATGTGATTCTATTTTACATTCAATAGAATGACTAAAATAAAAAACACTAGCAAGGCACAGTTGTGCATGCCTGTAATCCAAGCATATCAGCAACTCCGGAGGTTGAGGCAGGAGGATTGCAAGTCTAAGGCCCACCCAGCCAATTTAATGAGACCTTGTCTCAAATTTTTAAAAATAAATAAAAAGGCTATATCTCAGTGGTTATAGCTCAGTGGTAGAGAACACCTGGGTTCAATCCCCAGTACAACAAACAAATCAATCATACCCATTGCAACATTCTCCTTTGCAACAGGGATTCTCATTCTCAACATTCTCCTTTGAATTGCTAGTTGAAGTGTAAAGTGTATACCCACTTTGGAGAACTACTTGAATTTCTCATAAAGTTAAATATCTATTCCATGCCCCAGTAATGTTTCTCCTATTATCCCAGGAGAAATGAAAATGTATGTCCACAAAGAACCTGTACAATAATGTTCACAGCAGTACTATTCACAATAATAGTATAACTATTCATGTAGATAATTAATATATATTAGGAATAATAATGATTCAAAAAAGCAAAAAACTGGAAGCATCTCATATGTGTATTAGCAGAATAGGCACACTGCAACATATGCATTGGAATAACAGTAACCAAAACGGAGTAAATTATTCACACATACAGTGAGAGAATGAAGACAGATACAAAAGAATGCATATTGTATGATTCTCTTTATTTGAAGTAAAAAGAAAAAAATGTATAGTAATGGCCATTAGAACTTTAGTTTTCTAGGAAGGTGGGAAGAGTATTTGGTTTGACTATAATAGGGATCAATGAAACTCTCTAGGTAGGTGGAAATAAACTATTTCTTCTTGTGGGTGGTGTTTACACACACATATACATTTGTGAATATTATTCAACAGAACACTTAAATTTTATTCATTTTATTCTAATTATACCTCAATACCAGTAAAACAAAACTACTTTAAAAGATCATCTCTATATCATTGATTCTTTTTTTAGTACATGTTTGCAGTACATGATTACACTTACCATGGGAGAGTTTGTACACATACACATCTTTTTATGTCCCCTTCCCCTTCTATCCTTCCCTGCTCCCTCCAACTCTTGTTTGCCTCTCCATTTGAAAAAGCTCTATTTCCATTTTTTCAATTTCTTGCCCTTCCTTCTCTCTCTCCCTCCATTTCTTGTTCCTCTTCTGATTTGAAAAAGACCTCTCTCCTTCCTCCTACCTTTTATTTGGCTCTTTGTCTTTTGCATTTCTCATATAAAAGACCACACAATACAGTGGTGCCTCAGTTCATGAACTTAATTCCTTCCATGATTCTGGTCGCAAACTGAATTGGTCATGAACTGGATCAAATTTCCCCATAAGGTTCATTGTCACCAAATGGGAAGTTTGTGAATGGAAGCAAAATTTTGCAAACACTTCTGTTCAAGGACAGAATTGTTTGCAAAAAGAAGCATCTGTGACCTGAGGTATTACTGTATTTACATTTGTGTGTCTGGTGTATTTCACTTAACATTATGGTCTCAAGGTGCATCCATATACCTATTAATGCCTCAACTTTATCCTTCTTTATGGTAGAGTAGTATTCCATTGTGCATTTTCTTTATCCATTCCTCTATTGATGGGCATATAAGCTATTTTCAGAAAGTGGCAAGAATGATGGGCTAAGTGTGTCTGAAGCAAAGGGAAGTATTTTGAGGGGTATTAATGGCAATGGCTTCCACTGTAGTAACTAAATTTTAACATTTAAAATTTAGCTATTATGAATTATGTTGCTATAAACATGAGTATGAATATATCACTGTAATATGATGATTTTGACTCTTTTGAGAAAACACCTACAAGGAGAATACCTGGGTCAAATGGAATTTCTATTTTTAGTACTTTGAGGATTCTCCATACGGATCCCGATAGTGGTTGTACTAGTTTACGTCACCACCAACAATAAAGAAGAGTGCTTTATATGGTTTAAATATGTGTGTCTCCCAAAGACTCAAGTATTGAGGGCTTGAGCCTCAAAGCAGCCATCTTCAGAGGTGAAATGATAGGATCCTCAGGCTTCAACTGAATAAGTGGATTAATTCACTGACGAGATCATAATTTAATGGCATTATTGGGAAGCGATGGGAACGTGAGATGGGGCCTAATTGAAGGGCATAGTTTATGGAGAAATGATCTTGTGGACTATACCTGGTCCTGGGTCCTTCCTCTCTGGCTCTGGCTGGTACCCTTTCTCTCTGCTTCCTAGCTGCCAGGAGGCTAGCAGCTTTCCGCCCACACTCTTTCCTGCTATAGTATTTCTGCTTCGAAGCCAGCAAACCAGAGTTGAAACCTGTGAATCTGAGTCAAGACAAAACTTTCCCCTTTTGTGATAGTTAACTGTTATGTCAATTTGAGTAAGAAATGCCCAACCGATTGGCTTAGCACAGTTCTGCACATAGGGATTTACTGCAGATGAGTGGATTTACCGCAGGTGAAAGACCTACCTTGGGTGTGAATGGCACCAACCAATAGGTTTTTAGAGGTTTAGAAACTAAGAAATTACAGTAAACTCTTTTGCCAGACGAGTATAATATAATTCTTTCCCAAAAGGGAAGGAAGGAAGGCCCACTTCTGTTCTTCAGAGAAGCTCCGTTCTTCCCCTTCACCTTGAAGGTCCATTTCCTGGCTTCCAACACAGACTCTTTAGCCTTCTAGTGCAGACTCTTCAGGCTTCCAGTGCAGACTCTTCAGCCTTCCATCATAGACCCCTGGTTTCCTGATACAGACTCTACAGTGAGCTCCAGGCCAGGCATTTGACTTTTGACTAGATCATTTGAATCTCCAGCATGCAGACACCCCTTTTGTATTCTTGCACACTTGACTCTGCAGGCGGCCATTGTAAGTATACAGTAAATCTATTTCTCCAGTGCACACTAACTGATAAATGGAAAGCTGACTAATATAGTACGAGCCAGGTCATTAGCCCTATGTAAACATTAACCAAAATCTCAATAAACAGATCCTCATGGAAGTTTGAAAAATCAGCACTTAGGCAGGAAGATTAAGTCTGAGGTCAGTCTTAGCAATTTAACAAGACCTTGTCTCTAAGTAAGGGCTTGTCTCTATATTGTGATAGAGTACTAACTCAGCGTGTACCAGACCCTGGGTTCAATTCTTAGTATAAGGAGGAAAAATCAGTGCTTAATGTGAAATCTTTCTCCTGCCACAGAGAAATAATTTGTGAGTCATACATTAAAAATTTGAATCTTGGGCTATGAGTATACCTCAGTAGTAGACCACTTGCCCAGCATGTGAGAGGCTTTGAGTTCAATCCTCAGCACTGTAAAACAATAAATAAAAATAAAAAGTTGAACACCGGTCATGGTGGCACACATCTATAATCCCAGCCCTCAGGAGGCTGAGATGGGAGGATCACTTTGAGTTCAGGCCTTCCTGGGCTACATAGCAAGACCCTGTCTCAAAAAAAAACAGTTGAATCTTAAGCCTAGGTGCAGTGGTGCACACATGTAGTCTAAACTACTTGGGAGGATCCTTTGAATTCACGAGCTCCAGACCAACAAAAACCCCACTTGTTTTTTCTACATTGAGCCAGTCTGATTCATGGTACTGAAGAAATTATTCCAGTAGGAGGAGCTCCAACCAAGAGTTTTAAAAGCACAGCCATGCTAAAATTCCTGCTTGGGGGAATCCAGAGCTTCCATGCCCTAGAATTTGTCCTTACTTTGCTCCCTGGTTCATGGTAGAGAGATAAAATATTGCTTTAAACTACATTCCTAGGAAGCAGTACCTTTTAGTAAATGAATTTAGTTTGGATCTCAGACTTAATTTCCACTAAGGAAATAATGCATTTACAATGTATTGGCAAAAGAATATAATTTCTTAGCTTCTAAACCTCTATACTTGGGGATTACAGAATTCTATTTATATATTTTTCCTCTTTGGATTCAACTGTATAAAAGAATTTACAAAAGCTTTCTTGGTCTCAGACCTCACATTTTACTGTTTCCACACTCCCTTTCATATAGGTATTAGAAAATAAAACAATTCATGTTTCCATGAGCAAGAAGCTTTTTTTTTTTTCTTTTGTACTGGGGATCAAACTCAGTGGTAATCTATTTTTTTAAATTTTATTTTAGTGGTACATTTTAGGTATACATAATGATAACATTCATCATAGGGAACTTGTACCTGTACATGATATATCTTGCTGCTTTTCTTCCCCCATTCCCTTCCTCTCCTTTCAACTCCTCTTCCCCTCCTTATTTACAAAATCTTTGTTTCCACTTTTTCCCCTACCACTGAGCTATATCCCCAGCCTTTCTTATTTTTTATTATAAGATAGAATGTCACTAAATTGCCCAATGTGACCTCAAACTTGTAATCTTCCTGCCTTTGTCTCCTGAGTAGCTTAGGCATGCACCAAGGCTCTTGGCGAAAGTCATTTTATTTTTTATTTGGTTTTTTGAGACATGGTCTCTCTAGGTAGTTCAGGCTGGCCTTGAACTCACTATGTAACCCAGGCTAACCTGGAATTTGCAGTGATCCTCCTGTCTCAGGCTCCCAAATACTGAGATTACAGGCATGTGTGCCACCATGCCCAGGCCCGAGGCATTTTATTTATTTTTTTATTTTTTATTTTTTTTGGTGCTGAGGATGGAACTCAGGGCCTTGCGCTTGCTAAGCAAGCACTCTAACCTCTGAGCTAAATCCTCAGCTCTGAGGCATTTTAAATAAATTAATCATCACCCAAAAAAGATATAGTATTGTAGACTAAAATTAATATTTTCCAAGCCAACCTCAATATCCTAACATGTGAACACATGGAGTATGTAAATTTTTTCCTAATGCTCACTGCAATCTGCCAGCATTATGGTCTTTTACATTTTAGACATTTATCTCAGAGTTTTCGTTGAAGAATTTAATTTAAAATCGAGTCAAAGAGAAGGAACTGGGCTGGGGAATCTAGCTCAGTGGTTAGAGTGCTTGCCTTGCAAGCACAAGCCCTGAGTTCGAGCCCCGGCACCAAAAGAAAAAGAAAAAAAAAGAGAGCGAGAGAAGGGACTATCAAGGGACTATCTCACTAATTTCAGATTGCTAGGCAACTGTTCTACTGTATCTTTCCTATTGCTTGGGAGGTATGGAAAGGTTGGGAAAAAGTATGTACCACATAAGTCAAATATATATTGATTGTTTTTTTTCTAAAACAGAATCATTGCTAGGAAAACTATCCACTTTATAGGCTTTGTGTTATCTTATTTCTCCAAGCCAATTTCTTGTTTCATCCTTTTTAGTCTTATTAAGAGAAATAAAATTAATAATTTAGAATTCTACTTTAGAGAAATAAGTGTCAGTGTATATATCTTCTCTTCCTATACGTTTGTCTTAAAACTCAATATCAAAGACAAATATTTTTCTTATTACTTCACTGATTGATAATCATTTTTGACACTTCATGAGTTCAGGATTACAAGGGCAGAGCTTCAGAAGCAGATGATTTCCAGTAGGGAAACTTGCCTATAATTCTGTATTGCTTTGGGGGGCTTGGGGATTTAGCTCAAATGGTAGAACACTTGCCTAGCAAGCACAAGGCCCCAGCAGCACCCACTCTCCCTAAAAAATCCACAGCACCAAAAAAAAAAAAAAAAAAAAAAAAGAGTAAGATTGCTTTGGTATATGATCAGGAAACCATTTATAGATATTTTTACATCTTAAAACAAAAATTTAAAAAACTAAAAATAGGGCTGGTGGGTGTGGCTCAGTGGTAGAACTGGTGTGTAGCATTTGAAAGGCCCTTAGTTCAATTTCCAGCACTACGTAGACACATAATACCCATAAACACATAATTACCTATAAATAATGCTCGTTATTTTAAATAGTTAAAGATAGAATCCTTAACTAGCATGTATAATCACTTTATTTAAAACATCAAAGAACTAGTCTCATCACTTTCTAGCGACTTTTCTAAGCTTGAACTTTATCACATCTCACACCCTTGCCAAGTACTTGCCTTGTCTACTTAATAAGAGAAATTCAGTACCTGCCAAAGAAGGTTTATCTACTTCTTCTTTTTTTTCCCTTAAAATATACAGAAGTAAATACTGGTTAACATGTAGAGCCTTTCCCATAAACGTTCAGTGTTACTTTATTCCAAATTCTTACAGCTTTCATATGAACATCTAATTTGCCTGCTTATCGAGATTTGCTAAATCCATTCAGTTATTCATTACACAACTAATTGCTATCTGCCACTGAAGTAGGTGCTGGGATGAGAATACAACAACAAACCTGAGACTTACTCTTCTTTCTCCTTTTCTTTTTGCTGGTGCTGGGGATCAAATTCAGGGACCTGGGTTTGCCAGGCAAGCACTCTAACCACTGAGCTAAATCCCCAGCCCCTCTCTTCTCTTTCCTAAGGCCCAAAACTTTTCAGATGCCTGCAAAGCTTTAGTGCTTCAAAATACGTTAGCATTTGTTAATGCTAGCATTACTTCACAGTTTTCAGAGGCTTGACAAAATAAAGTTTATTTCATACTCCTTTAGCAGTTCTAGGTAGGTCTGCCTTGTTGGCAGTTGGTGCTCCATTACAAGTGATATAGCAAACCAGGCCCTTTCCATCTAGTGGCTTTGTTCCCTGGAGACTCTAGTTCTCTACATCTAGCTGGCCAACAGGGGAAGAGAGAGTATGGAAATGCACACTCATTTCTTACCTTCCTCAGCTAGAAGCCAGAAACAGCCAGAGTGCATCACCTCCTCAGACATTGTATTGGAAAGCCTCAGTTACATGGCCCCAGCTGGGTGGAGAATCTGTTGTATGGCAGGAAGAGCTAATGGCAGACATTTGGCCATCTCTGCTACAATATCCAAGGCCCTTGCATAACTTTTTCAGCTCTGAGAAAGGTTATTTCAGTACTAGTCAGTCATTGCTGGGATTGCTCACTTCTGTGATACTCACACAATACTTCCTTTAAGTCTTCAGAGATTCTCTTCCTCTACCTAAATTAAAAAAAAAAAAATTGGGGGGGAGGGGGTTGCTGCTGGGGAGAGAACTCAGGGCCTTGCTCTTGTGAGGCAAGTGCTCTACCACTGAGCTAAATCTCCAACTCCTACTAGCTAGATTTTGTGTAAAAAATACTTATTGGGAGTCTAATAAATGATTCTTTGTGGAAATGCTTAATTATATAGATATAACTTGATGTTTGTATTTATTCATCCATTGGCAAACATCACTTTCAAAATCTGAAATTTGGAGTTACAAAATCTAAGCTTTTAGGCTCATTGTCACGGCACATGCATTCTGGGAGCTTGAAGAAGGAAGAGCACGAGTTCAAGCCTAACCTGGGAAACTTAGTGAGATGCTGTTTTAAAATTAAGAATGAAAAGGCCGGGGATTTAGTTCAGTGCAAAGGCCCTAGTATTGGAAAAATAAACAAGCATAAAAAACAAGTAAGATTTTTACTGAGGTAAATTGAAAATGGCTAGCATTTACATAAAAACTAACCTTTTTTAAAAACAGTTTAAAATGGTTTAAACACAGAGTCTTCATTGGAACACTTACTTTTCCCAAGTGCGTATGAGTTCTAGTACATTTTCATGGCTTTTTAAAGAATACTGATGATCTTTGTTAACATCAGAAACGACATCTCATATAACAGTTTATTCTGTATCTCTTTTTTAGGGGGTTGCTGGGTTCAAATTCACAGTCTTGTGCTTGCTGGGCAAGCACTCCATCACTTGAACTAAATCCCCAACCCCTTCTTTATCTCTTTAAAGTTTTGTCTTAGGACAGTGATGGAGAACATTTTAGAGTCTTCGATGATAACAAAAAGCCAGCTGTGGTATGTGTGCCATAGGTTCGCCACCGCTGTCTTAGGGTTTCATTGTCTTCATTTGGTAAATAGTAGCACTAATCCACAAAGACCTTGAAACACAAAGAAAATGGATGTAAAGGTCATTGAGGTCCTCAGAGTTAAATGTAAATTGAAACAGCCAAAAAGATTTTGTAACCCAGGAAAAGTCAAACCTAAAATTGCTTAAGCAATTTATCATCTCAGAGAACAAGACGTTTCAAGGTACTTAAGGTGGATACAGTCCACACAGCCTGAGTATTTCAGAGGGTCAGTGACCCAGGCAGGCCACCGTGTGGCCTACTCCTTTCCCGGTCACAAGATGGCAGCAACAGCCCCAGGCCCTGCATTTTCTCCCTAAGGAGAAGCTCTGACTTTCTCAGGACTTCTTCCTTTTACAGGCTTAAAAATGAAAAGAGCCCAGGGAGCATTTTTAAAAGTGGTTTATGTCTTGCTATATTTACCATTTTACAAATTAAAACAGAAAAATTTTACATATATATTTTTTTCTGGTGCTGGGGACTGAACCCAGGTCTTCACACATGCTAGGTGTCTTACTACTGAGCCCCAGCCCCAAAATTTAAAATACTTATTAATTCACTTAAAATAATAAGAAACTTATTGCGTATTTATACCACATGTTTTAATGAAAAAAGCCCATATTTGTCAGAACAAAAAAAAATTAGGAAGAGGATTGGCATTTGTGTTAGTTACTTTTTTAGAGTCAATGGTTTGCAAGAGAGCAGATATAATACAGGACATTTACAAGGTATAACATTCATCCATAAGCCAAATGCAGGAGGAATGCAAAATGTCTCTGCATACTGGAGACCCGAAAGATCTAATTAAGGGCTGGGAGCCCACAGCAATGTCCTGTGTAAGTCTGTGTCTGCACTAAAAGGCTGAAGAAATCTATACTGGAGCCAGGATATGACTCTCAAGGCAGAGATAAAGACCAGAACTCCTCTGACGTGAACAGCAGCCATCCCCGAGGTCAGCAAGGACCAGAACTTCTCATGCGATGAGAACAACCAAGTTCCTTCAGGGAAACCAGCAGCAACAGAGCTTTTCCTGGGAAATCAGCTGCCTCCCATCTTCCGCTCCTGTTCTCTTTTATGCTGTATCAGCAATAATCCTCAGGCTGATCTTCTATCCCCCAGAACTACAATGAATCAGTTCAGCTTCCACCACAGCATTGTTTTACCTTTTTTTTTTTTTTTGATAGTATGAGGGATTGAACCCAGGACCTTCATACTGGGCCACATCCCCAGCTCTTTTTTAGTTTTTATTTTAAGACAGGGTCTCACTAAGTTACTAAATTGAGTAGGATAGGGTCTATTGCTTTACATTTTTTACATAATTTCTTTCATTTTGGCATAATAAAGGAGAGATGGTTTCTTAGCTCTGCTTCTCATGCAATCTGTTGTGTTAGCACAGCCTCTGGAAAAGTCTAAAGTACATTCACGAAAGAATGAGAGTGAAAAATGCAAATGACATGCCTTAGACATTTTCTTTGCCACTGGGATACGATACCTGACACCCATAAATTAAAGGAGGAGAGGTATATTTTGTCTCACAGTTTGTTGAGATTTCATAGCCAGCTGAGTCCATGGTCAGCTGGTTCCATGGCAGGAGAGCATGACAGAGGCTCATGGTAAAGGAAAGCTGCTTATGGCATGGCAGACAGGAAGCAGAGAGAGAAAGGAGGACTGTGGAAGGGAGATATACCCTTCCAGTCTGAGGCCCAGTGACCAGCCTCACTGGACCAGACCCCATATCCTAATAGCAGGTCAGCTATAAGCCCCCATAATATAGTGATCTCCAAAAAACCCCACCTATGAGCACATGAGGCATTGGGGGGACATCTAAATATAAACCATAACATTCCACCTCTGACCTCCAAGAGACTCATATGCATCCTTTTATGTGAAATGCATTTAGTCCATCTCTAAGAGTTGCCAAAGTCCTAACAGTTTCAACATTGCTGAAAAGTCCAAGTCTGAAGTCTCCTCTGAGACTTAAGGTAAACTCTTAGCTGTGAGTCCCTGTAAAAATCAAAAAGAAAGTCAAACACTGCTAAATACAATGGCACAGGATAAACATTCCCATTCCCAAAGGGAGGAATGGGGGATCGTAAGCAATGGGAGCAAAGCAAAACCCAAATCCAGCAGGGCAAACATTAAGTCCTGTAGCTCAATGTCCTGCATCCAGGGGAAGTTGTGGTGAAGAGATGTGAAGTCCAAAGGCTTGGGCAGCCCCGTCCCTATGGAATTGCCACCAGTTAAAACTGTCACTGCTTCTCTCCTGGGCTGGCTTTACTTACTCCTTGCAGCTTTCCTCAGATGTTCCCTATTCTTGGCAGCTCCAACTTTCTGGGGTTTACACTGCACTTTTAGCTTCACTCTTTCAGCTTCACACATTGCCTTTTCAGAGGCACACTGCCTGGCCTCCCAGGCCATCTACTGAAAACCTACGTGGAAGCCTTCCAGACCCCAAAACTCTTGCATTCTGCATGCATGTGAGATTAGTGCCACATGAATGACATCAAGGTGTCCTGCCAGGTGGAGCAGTAGCCAGGCTCCCTTGAATTGGGTTTACAGAGGCCTCTGCAGGGCTGGATGGCTGTGCACTGTGAACTGAAATCTGGGGAATCAATGCCCTAGGCTGCCATTCTCCTTGAACAGGGAGAGCCCTTTTCTCAAAGCAAAGTCTTTCACTTTTGCAACTTTAAGCCTTACAGGGCTGTGGTCCTGCTGGTTCCTGTAATGCCCTCCAGCCACCTTTTCCATTGTCCTGTTGTAAAGTACTTGACTTTTTTTTTAAACGCTAAACCTTTTAGCAACCAAGCTCTCCTCTGCTCCATCTTTGCAGGTCCTTTCTTTCTGGCAAAATTGCAAACTTTTTAAATGACCTTTTTGCTCCTGATTTTCAGTATAAACCTGACTAAAAGCAGCAAGATATATCCATGTGATAGCCGGAAAGGCAGACTGACTAAAATCTCCTCTGCTAGATTAATTAGGCTGCCACCCTTGGTCTCAGTCTCCCACAAAGTCTCAGGACATGACCAAAATATAGAAAAATTTTCTGCCAGAGCATAACATGCACAGCCTGGAGTCCAACATTCTTGTCTTCTGAGCTATAGCCACAATCTCCCATCAACCTTGCCTTACAGCATTCTAGGGTTGTTTCTTCAGCCAGTATCTCCAAACCTTTCCAAACCCCTCCTGAGAACCAGTTCCAAAGGGTTCTAAACCACACGGTCAGTTAGTGTTACAAGGAACGACCTCACTCCTGGTACTAAAATCTGTCTTAATCACTTTCTTCATCACCAACTGGGACTGAATAACTGACACTCTCAAATAAAAGGAGGAGAAATTTATTTTGGCTCCAAATTTGTTGAGGTTTCAGTCCACAGTTGGCTAGCTCCAAGGTAGGACAGCATGGCAGAGGGGCATTTGGAGGACTGTCAGTTACATCATAGTGGTAGTGAAGCAGAGCCCCCATTGACCCACATCTTTTGACCAGACCCCACCTTCTAATACTGCATCAGCTATAAACCCCCATAATCCAGTCACCTCCTAAAAGCCTCACCTATGAGTACATGAGACTTTAGGGGGAGCATCTAGATATAAACTATAACATGACATTTCAGCATTACAGTAAGTCCCTGACTTATGAACAAGTTCCTTTCCAGGAGAACATTCATAAGCTGGATTCATTTGTAAGTCTGACAAAGTGAGTCTTATATAACTTTGACACAAATATACAATGTAAAGCATAAAAACCCACACACGAGCTGGGCATGGTGGTGCACGCCTGTAATCCCAGCCCTCGGGAGGCTGAGGCAGGAGGACTGCTGTGAGTTCGAGGCTAGCCTGGGCTACACAGTTCAAAGCCAGCCTGAGTCACATAGCAAGACCCTATCTCCAAAACACACACACACACACACACACACACACGAGCTACTTCTGTGATTTGTTCACAACTACAAATGTTCATGATGTGAGGTCTTTTCATATGTGTGAAAGTTTGCAATTTGAACGTTAGTAAGTCGGGGACTTACTATATTACAAAAGCAGTTTGACACAAAGACTTCCTGAAAGAGGGATCCTTATGCCTCTCTCAAGAGCCAAGAAACAGTTTTCAAAAGGTTTCCACAGCAGATTACCCCTTGTATCCCTCAAGTTTGACCAGAACCAAATCATCTGCTGATCATTTGCCTGTTTTCTTTTTCTCTCTCCCTGTCTTCCTTTCCCTTGCTCCCTTCCCCTTCCCCTTATCTTTTTCTTTTCTTTTCTTTTTTCATGTACTGGAGATTGAAGCCAGGGCTTCACTGTTATTCTGCCACTGATCTACCCCCACCCCAGACCTTTTTAGATTTTGAGACAGGGTCTTGCTAACCTGTCCAGGTTAGCCTTGAACTTGCAATCCTCCTGCCTTAGCCTCCCAAGTAGCTGGGATAACAGATGTGCACCACTGTGCCTGGCCATTTGCCTATTTCTAAAGAAAGAGAATAGAATTGGCAGGATTTGTAAATCAATGGCTCTGGTGTGCATGCAAATCACCTGTAAAGTGCGTTAAAACAGACTGTCCAGCACTAGAGTTTCTGACTCAGTAAGTTTAGAGTGGAACCCAAGAATTTGCATTTTTAACCATTCCAAAGGCTGCTTGCTGGTCCCAAGACCGTATCATGAGTGCCACTGCCTTATATCAATCAGGGAGCAAGGATGTGGCCAAATTTACGTGGAAGAGCATGGGTATCTTAATAAATTAGGGTTAAGTAAGAGGAGAGAATGGCTGTAACACATAGTGTTTGTTGTACTTATATTCTTAGAAAATTTATGATTGACTCCTCCAAAATAGAGAAATACCTAAACAATGCGACTGTGTCTATTCTTCACAAGTTTTTAGGAAGAGGCAGTACTGGGATTTAACCTAGGATCTCAGGATACTAAGCAGGTACCTTATCTCTGAGCTGTACCTCCAATGCCTATTCTTCAGAAGTTTTGATTAATTCTTCCATGTGGTGGCTAAAACAAAAGTAGTCATTCTCACTGTATTTTGCTTTAGCTAGCTACAAGCCTGACCCTAACATCTTCTGCCTCAAACATTACAGACCTTAGCTTTCAGCCCCAAGGCTCTCATACCCACCAGCCTCCATACAGCAGCTGCCTCATGAGGTTTGGGTCCAATTGGCCCAATACATAAACCTTAAAGCCCCTGCCAGCTTACGTCTGCCACAGCCTTTCCTCACTGCTGTTCTTTGCCAGGGCCAACCTGTCATGCCCTGATGCTAAGCCTTATGGAGGAAGATCTGGGAGTTATAGATCTCTTTCCTCCTAGAGAAATGTGAGTTTTTTTTCACAAATCTCTCTTCCTTCCCAGAGACCATTTCTGCGTATCAAGAGATGAGGCAGCTTTTAGCACAATTCCAGAAAAAAGTGTTCCCAAGACAGAGTGCCTACTGGCTGTAACAGTTGCCTACTTAGGGCCAAACCAGTGTCTTCTGGAAGACAACTGACTGCTCTGTTTAGAGAAAAATTTGTACCCAATTACACTTTCCTACTCACAGAGGGTCCGATCTGCATTCAGGGCTCCTAAAGGACTAGCGTTGGGAGGAAGGAGAAAGATGCTTCGATTACGGGCAAAAGATGGCAGCCTGTGCACCTTCTCTCTTCTCTTGGGTAGGGTAAGGAGACACTTACAAAAGCTTTTCCTTTTTAAAGCCATTTTCTCCTGCTTCCCACTTTTTTTTCTTTTGCAGAGTGAGCTAAGCATACTCACTCAGCTTTAGCTTTAGCTCTTGACCTTCAATTGAGGTGTGACTTTACTCTGGAAGGCATTAAGAAGGATGGGAAAGAGGAAGGAAGAACTTAGCTGGCTGGAGCTCCAGGTTCTAAGACAAAGTGATGAGCAAGACTCTGAAGTTGCTTTGAATGCCCAGCCTAGCTCACCAAAGAGGACAGGTACAATGGGTCCGGGTACCTGATGGGCTTCCTGTTTGGAGGCTCATCCTTACCTGGCCCAAACTCTCTCCCAAAATTACCACATATTGCTTCTCTTTTTCTGGGCGGCAGTACTCTCACATGATTATTCTTAAGTAGGTGAGGTTTACCAGCAGAGTGTTCTAAGTCTATTCCTTTCGAGGTTAAACATTCTTCCCCTCAACAGCTATTTGTAAAACTCTGACATGGTAAGATACTTTTTCAAGTCCTGACCCTCCAGCTTACGCTTCATAGGATGTGCTGCAAGTAATCTATGGTCCCTGTACACATGGCTATGGTAGCACCTGGCTGGGAAAAATAGTCTGGATGTGGCACGGCTCAGTGGAGCACAGGGACAACGGCATTTCCTCCCTGGTACTGCATGTTGTGTTTCCAGTAACAAAACCTAGGCTGGCACTGGCATTTTTGGCTTTCAGGACATACTGAAGACAAAAGGCATGTATCTTATTCTCCAAAAACTCTGGCTCCGGGGCTGGAATTTAGCTCAGTGATTAGAGTACTTGCCTTGCATGCACAAGGCCCTGAGTTCAGGAAAAAAAAAAAAAAAAAAAAAAAACCCAAAAAACAAAACAAAAACAACAACAACAAAAAAACCCAAAAAACTCAAAAACTCTGGCTCCTTTGCTATCTCCCAATGCCCAAGATCCTGTTTCCTTATCCCTGGGATGGGTGTCTGTTCGAAGGGCTTGAGTCAGCAGAAACTTTGGGTTCTGAACTATGCTGAAGCCAGGAGGGAGGGGAGATGCCCACTCTGCTACTGGCTGACATGGAAGCAAGGAAGAGGCCTAGTAACAAGAGCTTCTGGAGCTCTAGGATCTGGGTATCTTGGAGAAATGTGATGTGGAGAGGGCAAAAAGGGAGCAGAGACCAACCAGGCTGTGACTTTGCAGCCCTTGAGCCTTCAGGCCCAGCCTTAGCATATGACGGTGGTGCTTAACCCCCTTGCTGTCCCTGCACTTACTCACAGACTCTCAGCTACATTTTGATGAGTGTACCATATTTATGTTATGACTATGTTATCATACTATTACCCAGAATGCCTACCAGATCTGAGCTCCAAGTTCTGAGCTCATCACATTAGCTAGGCAGAGGGTAAAGGACAGCTTAACTTTCAAAGAAAGATCACATATCCCTCAGAACTTTTGGAAGATCATTCAGCATAGTAAGACGTTTTTCTCAAACTTGAACCTAGAGCCAAAGGGAAGCCAGTTAATAATAATAAAGAGAGATGTTATTTGTGTAATTATTATTCATGAGTTGTGGATTGGCTTAATTTCTTTAAGTGTGTTGCCAAAAATCCTAATATTTAAGAAGTATTTTAGGGTTGGGGATTTAGCTCAGTGGTTAGAGTGCTTGCCTTGCAAGCACAAGGCCCTGAGTTCAATCCCTAGCACCAAAAAAATTTTTAAAAAAAGGTATTTTAACACAATGAAATCAGACTTATTGGACCAATGGGATTTCAAAGGTCAGTGAAAGGGTTCCCCTTGGTATATCTCCCTCCTAGTGGTTTCCCATTGCCTCAGATTTCTAATTAAGAGGCAAGCCTTTTCTGTTTGTTTTTCTGGTACTGGGGATTGAACCCAGGGCTTCACACATGCTGGGCAAGAGCTCTACCTCTGAGTTACACTTCCAGCGGCAAGCCTTTTCATTTTATAATTAGAAAGATATTTCAAAAGTATAAAATACAAATTCACAACAGATTTGTCAGATTACTATAAAGACTTCAAGTTAGAGGTCTTAAGCAAAGCATTTTCCTTCTAAAATGCAGAGGAAGAGAGAGATCTCTGAGGGGCAGGAAATAGGGTGAGGGGTGGAAGGCAGCTACTGAGACAGAGAACAAAAAGAATTATAAAAGAAAATATATGGAAAACTATGGTGTCAGCAGGACAGTAGCTTCAAGGTTAGTATTTTTTCATTTTGCAGACAAATACCATCAGTCTCTCTGGTATTAAGCCACTTCTTTTACTGTTATATAGATCATATTTGTAGGCTCAGGAAATTCTTCAACTTTGTATTTTTCATTCTTTGGCTAACTCTTTAAAGTTTGACAGTCAGGGTCAGATTTTTTCACAATTTGCTCCAGGTCCTTGATTATTGATCCTGGTTTGTCGGCAGTTTGTGTGTATAATTTAAAAAAAAAGTTACATATTTTACAGTAATTGTTTAGAAATTGTAAATTTTTTGGACAAGGGCCATACTGTATTTTTTCTTTGGTTTCCCCACAATAAAACATTGAACGCTAAATTGAGCCATGATCGTCATTACATTGAATTGAGTGGGGATGATCATTTATGTTTAAGGTAATCTAGACCTAAATGCAGTTTTATTTCAAGTTTTCAAAATTAAGCTCAGGTGGGCCCAGAGCCATGGAATAATGCTGACATTAGTAGTACTTCCATTAAATGTACTAAATTTGCACATGAAGCAAATACCGGTTTAAATTATCTTTTTTAGAAATAGAAAAATCTAGGTAGCACGTGTTAACATTTGTTAAACCACAGGTGTGAAATTTTAGAATTTTAAAGGAATCTTAGTCCAACTCCTTTTTCTTTCTGGCCAAATTCACAGAAGCATGAGTTCTTAAATTCTGAAACTGATTCGAAGCTTTTGCAGATAAGCAAAATAGAAAACTGCTTAATACTTACTTTCAGAGTGGCTACTATTCTTTTTTAAAATTTCTTATTTAAATTTTATTTTAATGGTACATTTTAGATGTACATAGTGATAACATTCATCATGGCTACTATTCTTAACTATGCCTCAAATCAAAGAAGAAATGATGCCAATCTTACCTATTTTTTAGCTTAAAATACACACATACGAATAGTCCCACAATCAGCAACGCTATTTCTTTGTAATGATGGAAAATAGATGACTAAAATTTCCGTTCTTAGCAGAATATGGGGCGGGGGGTGAGTTCCAGTTTGTGAGTTAAAACGACGCTGTCCGCTGGTTTCTCCGTTAAGACCAAATGGAAAAGTGATACCCTATGTGAGATGATCACCATCAAACACACTCCGAAGACTGTTTTCACGGGGACACACGTTGGTCCATAGTAGAAGCAGATCTGTGTTCTCTGGCGGCTCGCAACTGGAGACACGACGTGATGTCCACTTCCGGCTCAAACTGAGTTTGGACTGCACACGAATCTGGTGTAAGGATTTCTCAAGTGGGCGAGGTTCCGCGGGCTCTTCCTAGACAGCCCTCACTGTCGTCCTAGATGCGTGCACCGCGGTCTAGCTGGCGAGGGCTGCGGGATTGGCGCGCGCGCGGGTGTGCGTGTGAGTGTGCGCGCGCGTGTGAGCGGCGAGGCGGGAGGTGGCGCGGCTGGGGGGGCGGTCTCTGGGTGGGGCGGGGTCCCGCTGGGCAGCCGCTCTCAACCCCGTTCCCGCAGCTCGCGAGTTGAGCTCGGCAGGGTGTGGGGGCGAGCGCGGGAGTCCGCAGCCCTGCGCGCGGGGCGGAGCAGCGCCAACGGCCGGGCCGCGCCAACGGCCGGCGCGCGGGTCCGGGCGGGCTGGCTGGGAGGTGCCGCTCGCCGCGCCGGGTCACGTGGCGAGGTCACGTGGCGTGCAGCCGGACCGGCGGCGGCGGCGGCCGAGGGAGGCGGAGACTCGCCAGAGACGCGGGGGGAGGAGGCGGTGGCGGCGCGGGGCTGCTGGAGGCGGAGGCGGAGAGGCGCGGAGAGCCGCGGGGCCGCCGCCACGGCCGCCCGGGAGGTGAGGCGGCGCGGGCACCGCTGTCACCGGCCGCGGCGGCCTCGAGCACCCTCGAGCCCCCGCCAGCGTCTCTCGCGTCGGGCCCCCTTGCCGGCGCCGGCGGGCGTGGTGGGCGCGGCGGGCGGGCGTCGGGCTCGGCCGCGGCGGGCAGGGGCGCGGCGGGCCTCTTTGGGGGCGCTTCGCGGGAGCGCGGCGCGGGGAAGGAGACCGACCCGAGCTGGGCGGCCGTTGCTACTGCTTTGCCATCTAGTCTTTTGTTTCGGCGTGTGAGAAAATGGGGCGAAAAAGGAGCTCGGTGTGTGTGTGCGTGCTTGTGTGTGTAAATCAGAAGGCGTTTGGCTTGGAGCCATCTCCCCTTAATTGTAGAGACAGAAAATACCTTAAAGCGGTTTCTCCGGGCAGACCGGGCTGCGCTTCCCTCGGCCTCTCCCTGTCACGATGGAGTGGCTTCCCCATCCCGCTTTGCCCACCTTCTCGTCCTCAGTCCCGTCTCCCACCCTCCTTCGCCTTCCTGCCCTCCCACCTTCAGTGAAGCTCCGTGAGCGAGCAGGGTGTCTGCAAAAGCGGCCCGGTCACCTGTCGTGGCAGCTGCATGGAAATCCCGGCGCTTCTGCTGTCTGGAGTCTGTGCTGTTTCCTCTGGCAAATCACGGAGATTCCGCTCCCAGTACCACCCCTTCCTCTTTGCCCTGCGCCTCAAAACCCAGTGCATGATGTTGATGCAAAGTTTGACCCTCTTGGGGCAATTAGCAGGGAGGTGGCTACTTTCTGACTCGACACCACTTCAAGGTTGGGAAGGTGAGGGTGATCTGGCTTTGTGGAAGGAAATGAGGGTGACACCAACCCTCACTGGGGTTGATGTCATTTAGAGATCTATTTTTATTCATCCTACCTGCAAATCTGCCCAGGTGATCAGGGAAGTCTTGTAATACTTCTCCCCCTAGGGATAATCAGTTCCCTTGGGTAGGGAACCGTTTCTGGCTTGTCTATTTGGGAATTCCCCTTCCATTTTTGTTTTACAGTAGTTGAGCATCTTAAGGGTATCCAGTAAGTCCTCTTTAGTAGATGGGTTTTAGCACAGAGGATATTATTTCTAAGGTTTTGAAGAATGTAAAAACCCGTTCTGGGATTCCTTTTGTACCTATTCCTCTGTGTCTGGGGTCTCCTTTTCTCAATTAGTTGGAGTTTAGTTTTTGCGGGCAGACCCATGGGCAGTGCTCCTGTGATCCTGACAGATTCTCTCCAATCAGGGTAGGGAGGGGCTTCCTGGAGTTGGAGGTTGGGATGGGTGTGCAGTGACAGGGCACCTTGCACCCTGCAATCCAGAGACAGTCATGCTGAGATTCCTGCTCCTCAGGGGGGGCAGTTTGGAGCTGATTTCACCGTTTTGCAGTGATAGCCGTATTCAGAGTGGAAGATTCACATGTGTCTTCCTTTTTTTTTGTGATAGTTTGTTGTGGTGGAAATGACTATATGGCTGCCGTATGAATAGCCAAATCTAGTGTTCAGTTCCTCAATTTAAAAAATAGAAATGTGCATGAAAGTTATTAGAGGATGAGTATTTCCTTTAAGACTTTTTGACAGGTCTATTTTAGTAAAGGGTGAGCAAGTAGCAGTTTTTTCACACGATGGGGGAGGTGTTGACTTCTAGATTTACAAGCATGTAGTATTGAGTTAGAAGGAATTAGAGGGTAAAAATGTTTTTAACACAATGGAGCTTTCAGACATAGAGGTGAGTAGAAAGTCATGATTACTCATGTGCCTGAGAAATAATCTAATGTATTTACTACTGTATATTTTAAAATAATGTCCTCTTCATTTGGAAAGGACATGTTTATCATATTGAACTTTATAGTTTTCATATGGAGTTACAAGAGTAACAGTTTGGAGTAACAGTAGAGAGTAATAGTAGAGTAATAGTAATAGCTCTTTATACTGTTTTTCTTACTAAAATTCTGAATAGGTTTTTTTTAACCATTGAAAGGATGGGTGGTATATGAATCCTGTCTTAAATTGAACCACCTGTAGTTAATGCTGACATCCCAAGTATTGGAAGAATGGTAGAGGCAGCAGCCTTCCTTCCTTCAGGCCAAATTTCAAATGGTTTGTAGGGCAAAAGGTTTTCCTTCTGGGTTTGCTGCAGATACACAGAGTATTTGGATTTAGGAAGGTTTATTGAGTGGCGCCAGTAGGCATGGGTAAGCTGGGTGGCAATCAGTGTCTTCATGTGTTCCACACACTGAAAATACCAATTACAGTCTCTGTTTTCTTCTATGGTGGCAGAAAGGTAGAACCTAGATGGAATGTGCTTTGTAAGATGCAGTGAAAAATTGAGTAAAGCTTCAAAACGGTGAAATGCTATGACTTGATTACTGTATTGGTTCCTGTTTAGGATTCTGTGAAGATTTTTTCAGTGTTATTAAAACCTTGCAGAAATTACTTTCTCTGTGAGACTGCTGAAACTACATAGACTATGTAATTAAAATGTCCAATTTCTTTTAGTTTGGCTGGGATAATATTAATTTAGTTACTAAATGTTAATGTACTACGTTTTCTGTGGTAAAATATACATAACAAAATATACCATTTTAACCTTTTTTAAGTATGCAGTTTAGTGGCATTGATATACAGCCATTACCACCATGTATCTCCAGAACTGTATTCATTTTCTTAGACTGAAACACTACCCATTTAACAATAACTCTCCATTCTTCTCTTCCCCCACACTCTGGCAAATGCCCATTTATTTACTGTCTATGACTAACAATTCTACATACCTCATACAAATTGAATCATACAGTATCTGTCCTTTTTGTGACTGACTTATTTCACTTAGCATGATATCCTCAATGTTTATCCATGTTATGGTATGTGTCAGAATTTTTTTCTAGGGCTGAGTAATCCTTTGTATTTATATACCACATTTTGTTTATAAACATTTGAAATTTTTGTTTACTAAATGTTAACTCATGATCAGGATATTGGACAAGGAATACAGAACTTTTAATTAAAACAAGGAAACAATTAGTTGTTATTTAATGCGCATTACCTTTTTAAAATACAGCACCCATGGAGGATAAAACTAGTAAATGTGTAATGTCCTTGCTGGGTTCTGTCAGTTCGTGCCATGTGGATCATGACGTATAGTACATCTTTCTGAAATTTGTGGCCGATGCAGACGAATTTTTGTTTGCTAGATAATATTGTAATGATGATCTATTTTCCTGTATGGGAAGTATGTACTTAGGGCTCCTTTAAAATAAAATAAAATTTAAAGGGAAATGTAAGTAAATAGTATAATTCTAATATAGGGAAACTCTAAGCTTAGCATCATTTATGGGTATAGAACAAAAAGTTTGATAACAGTTTTGGCAGCATACATATTTTAAATGTTTATATAGTAAAAAATAGCATAAACAATAGACAAATGACAAACTGGAAAAATATGTGCAACGTATTTACTGAGCATCTTCAATATATATAGAACTGTGGAAGTCAGCAAAAGGTGAACATCGTCATAAAAAAATGGTCTAAGGACATGAGGAGATTTTTTAAAAATTTCTCTGGGGATCAAACCCACGGCCCTGAACATGGTAGGCAGAAATTTTAACTTTTTATTATGGAAAATTTTAAATATTAAAAAAGAGGGGCTGGGGATTTAGCTCAGTGGTTAGAGTGCTTGCCTTGTAAGCACAAAGCCCTAAGTTCGATCCCCAGCACCAAAAAGAAAAAAAAAAAAGTAGAACTGGTTTGAGGTGACCCACATACCTATAATCCAAGCACTCAGGAAGCTGAGGCAAGAAGATGGCAGGTTCTAGGCCAGTCTAGGCTTCATGGCAAGTTCCAGGCCAGCCTGGACTAAATCATGAGACCCTGTTTTTAAAAAAAAAAAAAAAAAAAGAGAGAGACTAATATAATGAAGCATTGTCTCTGCCACTCAGCTTCAGCAATTATAAGGCATCACCCAGTCTTATTTGAGGGATATATCCCTTTTCTTTATCCTTAGATTATTTTAAAGCAGATGAAACAGTCTTATAATTTTGCCTTTAAATATTTCAGAACATGTTTCTAAAAGAGAAAGGCTCCTTAAAAATAATGACAAAATTATTATTGCACCTTAAATAATTACTGGACTGAAGATGTAGCTCAGTGGTAGAGTGCTTGTTTGATACTCAGCACCACAAAAAAACAACCACCAAAAATTAACATAATCCAATATCCAGTTAGTGCTCCTGGAGTGCCAAGTATATGTCATGCAATATATATGAGCTAAAGAATGAACAGGTCTTTTTTCAGAGTTTTTTTTTTTTAATGTACTGAGAATCGAACCCAGGACTTTACCTGTGCTACTCTACCATCGAGTTACAGCTCTAGTCCAATCTTTTTTCTTCAATTTAAACTTTTTTATTGTGGAATCATATACACACTTGTGTGTGTTGTTTGTGTGTGCCTGTGATTGTTTGAATTAAGACCTAAATAAAGTTCATAGCATTGCAATTGAATAATTTGTGTTGTCTTTTTTAATGCATAGTTTCCCTTTTTTTCTTTACAACTTTTTATTGAAGAAGTTGAATTTTTCAGATTGCATCTCTGTAATGATAAGTATGTTTATTTCCTGTGCATTGGTAGTTTGATCTAGAGTTTTCTTTTTCTTTTGTCTAGATATTGAACCCAGGGCTGCTTGAATGCTAAATACATGTTCTAACATTGAGCTATATCCTGGTTCTTATTTTTTTTTTCTTGAAATGTATATTGTCTAGGAAGAGTGTGAAAAATGTCTGATTAGTTCCCATTTTTCAAAATCATAAATTGGTCCCTTACAGCATCGTGGTCATGGGTGAAGGTGTTTTTCATTTCTTTCCTCCTTTTCTTCCTCCCTTTCTTTTTCCTCTTCCTACTCCTGCTTTTCTTCCTTCTCTTCATTCTATCATTCTGAACTCCTTTATTTTAGAATATATGATGTGTTTCAGTCCATTGCAGTTGTCTTTTGATGCTCAAATTGCCCCATTTTGGGACAGAGAAGACTTGTTCAGGTTGGCTTCTGTGTTCTTCGGACATGCTTGTATAGCAATCTAATTGATTCCTTGCTTTCTCATATATGATATGATGGTTCAGACTTACCCTTTTTCCTGTTTCTGACTTGGAATTAGAATATACTTTTTTTTTGAGTCAGAGTCTTACTATGTACTTCAGTCTGGCCTTGAACTCACTGTGAATCCTAGGATGACCTCAATTTTATGGCGATCCTCCTACTTCAGCCTCCCAAATGCCGTGATTACAGGTATGCGCTGCCACACTTGGCTAGAATATACCATTTTTTAAAAAGAAAAAATGAGGAAAAATAAATGGCCAGTAAACTTCTTAAAATATTTAATTTCGCTAGTCATTAGAGAAATGAAATTAAAAACAAAAGTAAGATATTATTTGTTATGGACTAAATGTGTTCCTACTCAACCCCCCCCTTTCCCATAGCACTAGGGATTGAACCCAGATCCTTGATACTGAACTATGTCCCCAGCCTCACCCCCCCCTTTTTTTTTTTTTCATTTTGAGGCAGGATCTCACTAAGTTGCTAAGTTTCCCAGACTGGGCTTAAACTTGTGGTCCTCTTCCCCCAGCCTCCCAGAATGCTGACGTTGTAAACATGTATGGCCATTCCCAGTCCCTACCTCCAGATTTCTGTGTTGAAGTTCCCATAACCAATGTGATCGTATTTGGAGATGTGGCCTTTAGGAGATAATTAGGGTTAGCTGAGGTCATGGGGGTAGGTCCTTCATGATGGGATTAGTGCCCTTATTAGAAGATACCAGACAGTTTACCCCCACAAAGAAAGTTATGTGAGCACACCTTGAAATACAGGTGCCAATAAGCCAAGAGAAAAAGCTGTAGAATGAAACCTACCTTGCTGGCACCTTGGTCTTGGATTTTTTTTTTTTTTTTTTTTGGTCTCCAGAACTGTGAATAATAAATTTTTGCTCTTTTTGCCACCCAGTCTATAGTACACTTGGCCCTGTATTGGCAGGTTCCATATCCAGAGATTCAGCCAACCAAAGATACTTGGGGAAAAATTGTGTCAGTACCGAATGTGTATAAAATTTTTTCCCTTGTCATTATTCCCTCAGCCATACAGTATAACAACTACTTACATAGTATTTTACATTGTTTTAGATATCAAAAGTAATCTAGAGATAATTTTATTGGTCAAAATTAAAGTTTTGATTATTTGTGTGGGTTTGAAAAATTATGCTGTTTTCCACTGTAAATGTGCTTAATTCAAAACCAAATATATGTTTTTCTGACGTCAGTAAATAAGAAGAGCAGTCTTTGTACTTATGAGGTATAAATAAAGGATACTCACCTTTGAGAGAAAGTATTTTGAGATTAGAATTTAAAAAGTATTTATGGAAAGCCTTTAATGCCTTTAATAGTAATAGTACAGTATGTTGTGAGTGTAGAGAATTCTGTAGGTGTATAGAGGGGCTGTGCAGATAATACAGACTTGTTTGAACATCTCACTGTTATTTTTAATCAAAAGCACAAGTAGCGCCAAAGTGGATATGAAAAAGCTTTGAAAAATATAAAAATGTAAGGGATGTCTCGCTTAAAAGAATTAAATATTCAGTTTGGTGTGGTGTTGTACACTTGTAGTCCTAGCACTTGAAGGGCTGAGGGAGGAGGATCACAGGTTCAAGGTCAGTCTGGGTTACATAGTGAGTTCAAGGCCAGTGTAGACTATGTAGCAAGACCCTGTCTCAAACCACCTAGCTCAGAAAAAAAGGGGAAAAAATTACATATTCAGTTTATACCAAAATGGATATAAAGGATTTGGAAACACATTATGTAAGTTATTATATTATTATGGTTATTTTTACTACTAGTCCTTTTTCTTTTTTGGTGCTGGGGATTGAACTCGGGGGCCTTTTGCTTGCAAGACAAGAGCTCTACAACCGAGCTAAATCCCCTACCTTTACTACTACTTTTGGTAATCTTAATACTTGGGCATCATTTCCCAGTTTGAAATGGGTATATTAGAGCCACTTGGATTAAAGATTTTGGAATTTCACATCTGTTTAGATCTGGTTAAGGTAAAGAATTTGGCCCTTTCAGTGAGTGTTTAAGTTTGTTTCGTTTTGAAACAGTGTCTTGCTAAGTTGCCCATGCTGGGCTTGAAATTGCAATCCTCCTGACCTAGCCATCCACAGTGCTGTAATTATAGGTGTGTGTCTCCATGCCCAGTTTCAGTAAATAATTTTTGTGAAAAAGTGTCAGCCTTCGCTTTTACGTCTCATGGCTAGTTGTAGTTGGATCACTAATTTCAAAAGATGATTTTGTATTAGCTTTCAAAAACTTGCTCAGTATTTTCAAATTCCACCCAAAAGTTGTATAGACAGATCTTACTGGGTTCAGAATTTTTTCATCCTGTTAGATGTCTCTTTTCCACTTTTTTTCCCCAACAACAAAAGGAGTAAGGCAGTTAGTCCTCTAATTTTTGTATAATTTCTCAGTCCTGCTTAGGAAATGAAGCGTCTTGCGTAGAAAATGCTTTCAGGGCCACGTCATTGTCCACTGTCTTTGGCTATTAGCAATATATTTTATCTTGTTTTGGGAACACCCATTAATGTTTCTGACAATGGTGGTAAGATAGTAGTGTCAGAGGTCCTCAGGTGAATAGCAGGGTGAGCTGTTTGCACTGGGATAATTTTAGTTTTCATGAAAGGTTGATTAGCAGTGATGTTACCATATGCCAAGGATATACAGGGTTACCCTCACACATACTCAGTTTCTTAAGCTACAGACAACCCTCTTAGTCATCATAGCAGATGGACAAATGCAGCTGCAATGCTTAGAATATCAGAGACTGCCTCATCAGAAGTTAGGCTTATCCTGTGTGTAGAACCTTGGTCACCTAAAGCTGACATTTTAGGTAGCCAGAGTTACTGTTTAGAATTGTTAATAACCAGAAAGTTTAACTGTGTGTTCACATTTGTTAAATTATTTAAGAATATCTTCAAAAAGTAATACCCGTATTTAACGAATCTGGGAGAAGATGGTTAAAAGAGTTTGGTTACACTGGGTATGGTGGTGCATGCCTGTAATCCTAGCCCTTGGGAGGCTGAGGCAGGTAGGTCACTGTGAGTTCGAGACCATTGTGAACTACATAGCAAGACCAAGTCTCAAGAAAACAAAACAAAACAAAAAGTTTGATTATGGGGAGAGCCAGGTCAGTGAATGTGATTGACACTCAGGTCACACTTTCCAGCCCTTATAAATAATTTGAACCTTTTGCATTTTTGTTCTTGTCATCTTTTTTATGAAATGAGAAGCTCTGTGTTTCATGTGTAGAGATATGATGAAATAAATCTTATAATACTGAAATGCCTGGAATAAAAACAACTCTTAATAAAAGATGGAAAGCTCAACAGTTTGCTTATCTTATTCTATTAGTAATCTTTATTTATTTTTTGAGGAGGTTGCTGGGGATCTAACTCAAGGCCTTGTGCTTGCTAGGCAGACATTGTACCGCTTGAGCTAAATCCCCAACTCCTATTAGTAATTTTTAATACTGTGACAGAAGTGAGAAAGAAAATGGCACACATGTTGTCTCCTTACCCAGTGTAGATTCTGAGGGACTTGGGAATAAATTAAGTCATGTAGGATTGGGGTGCGGCCCAGAATCTATACAGCTTTCTAGAGCATCAGTTTCCAACCTTTTTGAATTTGTTGTATCCTATTTTAAAAAAATTTTTTATTATTTTTTTAATCTCCTTCCTTCTAATGAATCTAGAGGTCGTAACAACCAGGTCTCTGTTACTAGTGGAGAGCAAAGTGCTGATATGTGAAGTCCACAAATTATCACCATAATTCAATTTATCTAATTACATCAAGCTTTAGTTTTAACTAATGACTACCAGACCTTTTCTGGACCATTAACCATCTGCACAACTACATTGCTATATGGAATATATTTAAATTTTTTGATCAATTAAAATGTTTTGAAAAATTTTGTGATATAGTATAAAAAGTAGTTAATCATAATGAGTGAAATTTGTATCTGAGTTACTTTCTTGTCACTGAGGCACAAATATCGGCCACCCACAATTTAAAGAAGAAAGGTTTATTTTTGGCTCAGTTTATTTTTGAAAATTTAAAGAAGAAAGATTTATTTTTGGCTTCCTGGCCACACCCCTAGTGACTCACCTCTTCCCACCAGGCCTCACCTCTGGACAGCACACCCAGCTAATCCAGTAATGAGTATCACACACCCCTGATCCAGTTACCTCCTCAAAGCCCCACCTATGAGTGCATGAGCCTTTGAGGGAACATATGGATATAAACTATAGCATATCTTACATGCATTTTTGTGCAAGAAATGTGAAAGAGAGTTATACTCATTGTAGATCCCTCCTAGTCTAGCAGTGTTTACAGAAGTATATATAGAGTTAATATTGTTTATAAGGTGCTTCAGAATCAACTTCGTATAAATTTAGTTTAAAAAGTTTATTGTAAAGGGGCTGGGGAGTTAGCTCAGTTAGAGCACTTGCCTAACAAGTGCAAGGCCCTGAGTTCAATCCCCAGCAACCCTCCCAAGTAAGTTTATTGTAAAATAGAATAGTCTCAAGGTTGATCACATGGTTCAAAAATGGTATGACTGTTGTTCTTAATTCCAAGTGCTTAGAATTTCACATTTTCTTTTTTCTTTTTTTCTTTTTTTTCCTCTTGGCTTTCTGTGTTTTACAAATAATTGTGGTCTCCTTGGCTGACTGATGATTATATAAATGGAATCTTCTTGGCCGCCTTTACTCTTGTTTAGATGGTGTAGTTCTTTCTGCTTCATGTGACACAGAAAGATGGCATGTGCTTGGCTTTGGGGAACTGATGTATTTCTCTGGTGTATACAAGACATCCAAGACTTGTGGGAAATAGGGCAAGCACTGTCAGGTGAATGATGCCAATATTCTCTGGAGGTCAATTTAAGCCAATTACTTCAATCTTTTAATTTTAGTTGGTTATTATCAAACCTTTTACTAGATTGTTAATGACTAGCAAAATTGGTTTGAGTTGGACCTCCTTTGGTGCTAATGAGCAGTGAAGTGGACCCCAAGGTGAGATGTCTGAAGACAGAGTCATGCTGTGGAGTCTGGATTCATTCACAAATTAGAGCATGAATGAGCTCCTACAAGCTGAGGTTTGGTTTAATTCCTTTCTCTTCATTTTGTGTCTACCTGGCATTAAGTACTCTGTGTAACCACTTAGTTTTGAGAAGAAAACTGTCTAAACTATCCTATAGCATAGGTGTATTTAACTTTACTGGAAGAAGATAATCAGCTGGGAAGCAAGCCTTTAGCCTGTAGGGTTGGGTTTTTTTTTTTTTTTTTTTTTTTTTTTTTTTTTTGTGGTACTGGTAGAGATTGAATCCAGGGCCTTTGCATTGAGCTACATCTCTAGACCTTTTTATTTTTAATTTCGAGACAAGGTCTCACTGAGTCTGTTTCCCAGCCTGGGCTTAAACTTGCAAATCTCCTGCCACAGTTTCCCAGAGTACAGGCATGTGCCTGGTTAGCTATGGAATTTTTAGTCCAGTGGTTTAATCATAATCACACTTTGTTCTATGTGAAAAATACTTTGTGTTTTGGCCTCTATATTATTTGGTGTTTGGAACTTCAGTGTCACCTGAGATTTACAACCTTCTTAATTCTTTTTTTTTAAATTTTTTTATATCTTTATTTTAATGGCACATTTTAGATGTATATAGTGTACAATCTTCTTAATTCTTAATGTGGTAGTATGACTAATAGTCTTAATATGATTCTTCCTCCAATTTAATATAAACTATATGTATATGGGGACATCTTGAAGTGTATTTTCTCTTTAATTCTCTGGTTCCTTTAAAAATTTAAAGCAGAAAAGTAAGCTGGGAATGGTGGTATATGCTTGTAATCCCAACTTTTCAAGAGGCTGAAGCAAAGGAAACCAAAGGTTCAGAACAGCCTGGGCCACTTAGCAAGACCTTGTCTCAAAATAAAGTGGGTTAGGGATGTAGCTCAGTGGTAGAGTGCTTGCCTAACATATGCAAGGCTCAGGATTCAATCTCTGTTACCACAAATCAAACAACCTCTCCATTCCCAAAATAACAACCAAAATATTACTAAGATAGATTGACTCTAAACTGTGAGCTGTGCTGAAGATAACTGTATTTTATTCCAAAATACTGCACCCCTTTTTGAATACATGAATCTCCAGAAATCCAGGTACATGGGGCTGCAGATAGGAGATGACCCCACTCCTGTTTGTATGTTTTTTTTTTTGCTTCTTTCTTCTGTACAGGATGATTATCTTGTGCTGAAATTGGAGTCTAGTTTTGACAGTGCAGGATCTTTCTTGAGGACTCCCACTTCTGGTTTGACCTGATTACTCTTGCAGGCTCTGAGTAGCTAAGTTTGATATATGAGGTTCAAAGAGGAGAAGTTTTAGATTCCAGATGGAGGCTTTGGTCGGAAGTGGTCAAATTAAACACAAAGTAGCATTTGGCCAGAAAAGCTGCCTTGAAGTTCTGCTTTCTCTAGCAGAACATCGAGCTGTGGAGAGTCTGAGACATTGAATGTGATGGAAAGAAATACATGGTTAGATGAGATTCTGAATGTGAGTTTGGACATGTTATATATTTGAAATATCTGAAAACAGTTGTAGCAGACAGAATACTTAGGCAGGTGGCCTTTAATATAAATTTACTATGCTGCAGAATTTACTATGTCTGCTACATAATATTTTTCAGTTTGTTGGTTACTTTTCCGTGTTTGTGACATATTTTGTATCAAAATTTAAATTTTTTTATGTAGTCAAACCTATCAGTCTTTTCCCCCATAGTTTCTCCTTTCATGGAGTTTTAGAAAGCATCTTCCCATGCACAGCACGTTAGAAATGGCTTCCTTGAGGAAACGCAGAGGCCTTGGTGGGAGAGATCTTTTTCTTGCTGGGCTTTATATGCCATATTTAAAGATTTTGGTTTTTATTACAAAATCATAAAACTTCTCAAGGGTTTGACTACTGGGATATAGCATGATTTCAGTGGTTATACAATATTAATTTAAGCTGGTCTTGCTCAAGAATACTTAACACTGTAGAGTCTAGTTTGCTTTGCTGAGTCAGCAAGGAAGCAGTTGGTGAATGAGGTCCTGGTGATTAACAGCTGTGTCCAGAGAGCACAGAACATCTTTGCTTGAAATCTTATGATATAAACATTTTTTCTTCTTCTTTGCTACTGTGTGTGTGTGTGTGCGCATGCATGTGTATAGAAGGCAATATTCATGTTTTCTACCTTAGGAGTATTTGTGAATAATTTTATCATTTGCTTGCTGTTTGATCATTTAGGTTAAAAAATTGCGTGCAATCAAGTAATCTTTTAAGGTTATAAAAGCAAGATAGATGGCTTCATTGTAAAAAAAAAAAATTTTAAGGATATATTAATGTATCCGAAATTGAACTTGTAGCATCTCTAGAGGTTTCCTCCACATTTGGTGTAAGATCTACTCTGATATTTATACATATGGCTATATTAGCAAAACTGGATTCCATCCCAGCATAACCAAGCAGGGAACCTATCTGAACCTTATAGTGGAATTGCAATGAAAAGCTACAGTTTTCCTGTAATTATATTAAGGGCAATGTGGTTCTTTCCCATATTTATTAATTGGTGGAGTTGTAATAAGGCTCAATCACCCCCCCCCCCATGCTTTTAAGGATGTTGATCAGTGGGCATCTAGGTAGGATTTTAGTTGTGTTTGGGAGCCTTCTGTGTAAAGATGAGAGGGATTGGTGTTTCAGGTGGTGGCAGGTGAGCCTCCTGCCAAGTTGGCATAATGGGAACAGGACTCTTCTGAGTTGCCATCTGTTTGTGGCTGATAGGAAACTAGCAGCAATTTCTGAGGAGTGAGGAACTGTTCCATTTATGTTGAAATATTTGGGAATTAGTAGTGTTAAGACTGTGCTGAGTAGATCTGAACTTTACTGGGCAGGCTGGGGGAAGTAGATTGTGTGGTGTGAGTTTTTGTAACTGTGAAATTCAGAAGATGGCTGCTTAGTTCACTAACCTTATCATTCCCAAGAAAGCCAAGACTCTTTTCCTTACCTTCACTTTTGCCTGACTACTTGAGTCAGCTTGTTTGCTACTGAGTTGCCTGGCCAGGGGGTGTTATTTACATGCCTGTTGTAGGCTGCCTGTGGTGTGGGTACCTGAAGAGGTTCCATCTGTCTCTAATTCTCTTGGTATGGTTTTTTTTTTTTCCCCCTCAGGTGGTGCTGGGGATCGAACTCAGGGCCTTGTGCTTGCTAGGCAAGTGCTCGACTGCTGAGCTAAATTCCTAAACATGTCTTTATTTTAAATTGTGGTAAAACATATACATAACAAAATTGAGCTCTTTAACCATTTTTAAATGTAGAGTTCAGTGGCATTAAGTACATTTATATTGTCCAACCGTCATGATGTGTCATGTTTAAACCAAGTACTCTGACACATTTAAAAATAGTGGCTGCTACTTCTCTATACACCAGATATTTGTGATACATTATTAACATGCTCTTTCCTGTGTGATACCCCTTTGCTTTTTAAGTTTGTATTTACTTTCATCCTTATGAGAGCTGATTAGGTGAATGGAGGTGTTGTGCCTCTATTTCTTCTGGTTTGTTACCCTTGTACCTGGGAAAGTACCCTTCTTTCAAGCTTTTTTTTGCGTGTGTGTGTGTGCTGAAGATCAAACTCAGGGCCTTGTGCTTACAAGGCAAGCACCCTAACCACTGAGATAAATCTGCAGCTCCTAGGCATGGGTTTTTGATGATACCCCCAAAACTTTGTCTTGTCTTTCCTGTATTACACTCTCAAGGCAGTGATATAGAATAGAGAACAACTCTATTCCCCTTCAAACTTAGAATTAGTTGGTCTTTTAGCTGGAGTTCACCTGTGGCCCACGTACCTGCCAGGAAATTGCTCCAGAGCCCAGCTGTGACCTGTTGAGGAGCAGCACATGATCATGTTGGGTTTGGGGCCACCATAGGTTTTGCTCTTGTCTTTTTCAGAATGATCAATTAAAGAGCTCTGGAGCCCTCTATCAGATAATTCTTGGTTAAAAGTAAAAAAGATTTAAATGCACTAACTTATACAAAAGGGAATTTATTGGGAAGGTTCTGGGTTATCTGTAGAATCCAGGCCAGGAGCCAGAGATTGGGATGCTGTACGGTGGGGGTCTGGGAAACTCTTTTTTCCTCTCTCCTTTGTCCCTCACTTGGTCTCTCTTCCCTTGCTTAGCTTCCCTCAGCGCTTCTGTGTTATTCTTTCCTGTCACAGACTAGCATCCTGTTACTCCTTGGTCCAGGGGTAGAACCTACTTTCAGCCTTCAGATTTTTGCAGGTATCCAGGAAGAACTGATGCATGGTTATAGAAAATGGCCACTTCATGTAACTGTGGGGAGGATGGCAGCCCTTTAAGGAGATCAGGGAGGTTCAGCAGAAGGCACAGCCCTGCTACAATTTACAAAATATTAGGGACACCCTTCTGACAGTTAACAAATATGAAGGAACTCACCCTGTGAAAATATCTAAACCTTGTATTAAAAATTAAAGCAAGAGGTTGGGGATTTATTAGCTCAGTGGTAGAGCACTTGTCTAGCAAGCACGAGGCCATGAGTTCTATCTCCAGCCCCCCACCAAAGGAAAAAAAAAATCAAAAGCTTACTCAGGTACAGTGCCTAAAATCTCAGCTACTCAGAAGGCTGAAGCAGAAGGATCATTTGAGCCTAGCTAGGAATTTGAGACTTGCTTGGGCAACATAGCAAGGCACTGCCTTAAAAATAAAAAAAAAAAAAAGAACTAAATTAAAACTGTCACCACCACTACTGACAGCAAATCTAGTATATTGAGATGAACTTGGTAAATGAATTCTGTAGTTACTTTTTATAAGGTCAAATTTATTCTCTAGTAAAATAAATTGGGTTAATTGAACAGTTTGTCACTGTGGGTCAGATTGTTCAAAATAAAATTCTTCAGTTGAACAGTTTATCCGTGCAGGTCTGATTCCTCGTTTGTGGTCAGTCTCTGCAGGTCAAAACCAAATTTTGTTTTTTAAATGTATATGGGGTTTTTTTTTGGGGGGGGGGAGACAGGGTCTTGCTGTGTAGTTCTGGCTGTCCTTGAACTCACTATGTAGCTCAAGCCGGCCTTGAACTTGCAGCAGTCCTCCTGCCTCAGCCTCTTGAGTGCTGGGATTACAGGTGTGTGCTACCACACCCAGTTTAAATGGTTTTCTTTCTGAGAAGATTTTTGTTTTACTTCTTAGATATTTATGTGCTCACTTTGGCAGCACATATACTAAAATAGGATAGATATTTAAAATGTAGGTTATAACAACTTTTCTACTTCCCTGTCTTCCTCCCTTCCATCTTCCCCCTCCTGTTCCCCTTCCAGTACTGGAGATTCAACCCATCACCTTTGCACTGAGCTACATGCCCAGTCATTGATTGATTGATTGATTGAGCTAGGATCTCACTAAGTGTCCAGCTGGGCTTCTACTTGTGATGCAATTTATCTGTTGTTTTGGAGTGTTCCTCATGTCACTGACCATTATGGAAAATTGTACAGTGCCAGTGCAGAACTGGCTATTCCTGGAAATGCATACACTACAGTTAGATTATTTTCATCTGTATCTGATACAACTTGGTGGTCCAGAACATTGTGATATGTTAGATTCATATTTGGCCTAATTTATGTGGCAAAATCGACTTGGAAATAATACTTTCAACTACCTTTTACTGCATATATCAGAATAATTTCCTGTTAAGTAATATGATGTTTTGACTTTTGGATGTAGTGTGTTTTAGTACGAATATCCAAGGACAAGTTAAATTCTTCAATTGAATACATCTGAGGGACAAATTGTTCAATTGATCCAATAAATTATAGCCTGTTTTCATAGCAGCATTGTTTGAGCTCAGAATTCACTGTGGCCAGGGTTTAATCAAGCAGGGTAGCTTGACATTGACATGGGTAACATATTCCTGAAAAAATGAATATAAATAAAATAGTTTAGATTATACTTTTAAGTGCACAGGAAAAGTTTGCTACCAGAACAATCCTCTTGTAAATGCTTTTCTAAAATCTAATTTACCTTGGTAAATTAGAATTATCCTATATCACATTCACTCAAATCAGGATCCACCAGTAGATTGTCCTTCCTTGCTGTTATTGTAGCAATACAGGATCCCTAGTTCATTTACAGATCACACATTCCACTGACTTTTGAAGTTATAAAAAGTAGCTATTCCTTTTTTGGTAATCTGGTTACACACATAGATGACCCTCTATGAATTTGAGAACTTACATGCATTTACGTTACTTTGGAATTGAATACTTTGTGTGACTTGTAAACCTATGTACAGTAATGCAAGGATAATGGAAAGTATCATTTAGCAATTGCTTAACTTCAGCACGAGGGGGATCAAACACAGGGCCTTGCACATGCTAGGCAAATGTTCTGCCACCAAGCTACATTCCTAGCTTCAGTGATTGCACGTTTATTTATTTATTTATTTATTTATTTAGTGGTGCAGGGATCAAACTCAGGGCCTTGTGCTTACTAGGCAAGCACTCTAACCACTGAGTTAAATCTCCAGCCTCTGTACTTTTCAACCATTCTTTCTTGAGTAAATGTAAGAATAGCGGCTAAGTGGTCATAGTGCTTTGATACCAGTTCTCTGACACTACTCGGGTGTCCTGCAGTTCAGCTCGCTTCTGACTCTACTGCCTGGACTTACTGTGTCTACAGGTTTTAGGACTCAGGTTTCCATAAGGTTGTTCTCATAACTGATGTCAGCTATAAGTCTTGGGGCTACCTTTACATCTGATCAACTGACCATAAATTTGGAGGTTCCCACCATCTTGTTAGATTTGCTAATTTGCTAGAACTCCCAGAAAGCGCTTTACTTATGATCAGTTTTATGATCAAAGATACAGCTGAGGAACCACATGGAGACACGCAGGGTAAGGATTAGGATGGGCTTGGACACTGAACCTCCATACATTCTCCCCATGAAGTGCCAGTGCATCCCTGTGTTCACGAATGAGAAAGCTCTTTGAGTTTGTGTCTACAATGTGAAGTCTAATTATGTCATTATTATAAACAGTTTAGTTCAGTTTTCCCTAGACAATGGGGGTGGAGTTGAACATTCTAACACATCACATGGTAACTTTTTCTGAAGTGGCTAGTTACTCCCGTGAAACTATCTAAGGGCCTACCCTATGTCACCTTAATTAGCACAAAGCCAGATGTGATCGAATAGATGCTCCTCAGGAAAAATAAAAGGCATTCCTGTCACCTAGGAAATTCCAAAGGTTTTAGGAATTCTGTGCCAGTAATCATGATGTAGATAAACCTTGGGTTCTTGCCAGAAGTATTAGAGGATATTAAGATGTGGTGAGTGTTTAAGCCTTCCAGATAAGGATGGCAATTGGTGCCATAGGAGGGATTCCCCCTAGGTGGAATGAGGAGACATGAAAGTCTTAGAGTTCTGGGAAATGTAGCATTTGAGCAGTGAATAGGGAATGGAGGGAGGGAGGAATGTTTAGTGAAGTAGAAGGAAAAGAAGAACAGCTGGTCATTACAGAAGTCAAGGGGAAAGTGTATTTCTAGACCAGTGCTCTTTAGTAGAATTTTCTGTGATGATAGAAAAGATTTTGTGTCTCTGTGTTGCCCAACAAGGTAGCTACTACACATATATAACCATTGAGCAGTTGAAAAGTAGTTGAACTGAGAAAGAGTTTATATTTTTATTTAATGTACTTAATTTAAATAACTGTACATGGCTAATGGTTATCATTTTGTACAGTATATTTTGGACTTAGGACATGGACAACAGGTTAAGAAGGATAAAGACTCCAGGCAAACTTTTCCTTTTTAAGCCACTGGGCTTTAGGGCTGAAGTTTTGGGGCTGCTTAAGACTATAGGGCATTCCTAACAGAGGACTTGGGTTATTGGAAATAGTCTCGGAAGCTCTAGGGAGCTTTAAAACTGAAGATGTCTCTGTAATAAAAATAAAGGTTTGAGGCCTTTGGATATGATCTAATTATTCCTTATCACACACTTATTAAATATAAGTAATGTCAAAATGAGACCATTATTTGATTGATGGGGAGTCTTAAGCAAATGATACAAATTTCTTTAATATATATCAATGAGAGTTGTGTTCAGCTGCATGTAATAGTAAACTCAAATGAGTAGCTCCTCTCATAGGATATTTACTTGAATATGAATATTTACTTGTCTTTCTCTCACTATCTTTAGGGTCAAGTTCTTGAGGGTGCAAGTGGCTGCTTGTAGCACCATAGTCACACTGTGACTAGGCAGGAGTGGAGATAGCATGGGAAGGGCAACAAGACTGAGCTGCTGGCCACATCAGTCACCTTTAAAGGTCTTTCTTGGAAGGAACAACTCGACTTCAGTTATATTTCATCAGTCGGACTTAACTACAGATGAGGCTGGAAAATGAGTGTTTCATCTGTGCATTTCATTTCCCCAACTAAAACTGTGGTAATATTGGTGCAGAAGACGGGAGAGTGGATGTTGGGTAGAGGGCTGGTCTTCTCATTCCCTGGTATCCTCTTCAGGAAGGCACCCGCTGCCACAGACACTGTACTCTTGTCCTCTTTGGCATCCACGGGCTTCTCTGCAAGCCCTAATACATTTGCACAGCTATTACAATAATCTGCTTTGTTTCTTAGAGCTGTTCTGGAGACTTTAGTTTGGGCTTCCTACTTCTCAGGTTCAAATTCCTGGTAGCAAGCCTGGAGCATCACTGAGTACTCCCGGGGACAGTGGCAGCAAACCTGTGGCACATGTGTTGCAGCAATCTCTTTGTTGTCATTGAAAGCTCTAAAAGTTTTGCCATACTGCCCTAGGAGAATGCATGAATCAGAAGTTTCCAGAAGCAGATTTCCAGGGTGGTATCCTTTGGTCCACTCAGGCATCAGTCCTCCCCTTAACTTGCTTCTTGCTAGGGACTGTACACATGGGGGAACAAGCCAGACAAGATCTCTGCCCTTGTGGAAGCTTAGGTCATTAAATTTCCTAGTTCTCCTAAAAGGAATTGAACTCTTTTTCCCTGACTATACTCTCTTGTCTTGTTCAGCAAGGATACAGTAAAGTTTGAGAGGAGGACGAAAGGAAGGTGGAGGGTGTGTTATAGGAAGTATGTATAGATTGAAAAGTGGATTAGAATGGAAAGTGTCTAAGAGAAGCCTCTCCCTCAGTTACATCATTTGTAGCTTGTGAAGTCACCTTGTTTTTCAGGAGTGTGGCTGATTGTGGAAATTTTGAAAATGTTTTGCTTTTGAAATGGATGTGGGTCAAACATTACTTCACTATGTTTTCAATTCTGTCGCTGATTAGCCACATCACTTTAGCCAGTCACTTCTCTCTAGGCCTCAAATGTTTCCTCTGTGAAGGGGTACTTGCCACATCTACCTAGAATATTGTAGTTTGTATGGGTGAATGCATGATCTTGGAAAGTATTACTCTGTCATTAATCATGATAATACCATGCATGCATTATATGGAGGCAAAGAAATAAAAAAGACATATTTATCTCTGTGTGTGTGTGCATGCATTTGCATATGTGTGTATTATTCACGTGCCAGGTTGAACCCCCTTACCAGTTTAAATATAAATTGTTTGTGGTACTTTAAAGACTTCTTGCTGATTTGTGTTAGAGATATTTTTAGGTTGACATAAGATCTTTTGTTTAGACTTTCATTGGTGAGTACTTGCAGCGTTGAACATTCCTGGATTTAATAGTCAAAACTCGAATTGTCTACCAGCCGCAGATGGCTGAAACAGTAATTGCAACCTGGCCTGGGCTGTGGGGTGTTTCGTAATAGACATTTAGAAAGTGAATGACATATAGGTGGGTCTAGCCAACTGCCTAAAGTTTTAACTCAAGGTGTTTTTAAAAATCCTCAATTTAATTTATAAATAATAACTTTCCTGAACTGCTAAAGACTTGGAAAAATGCTGCAGAAGAGAAAGGCAGTTAAATATTAATGTTGTTGGAGGTAAAAATTCTGAGAAAGCAAGTTATTGCCAGAAAGTAAAACCTTGGCTAAATAATAGACATTAAATTTGGTAGTGGTTTGAGTTTGAAATGTGAATGAATCTATTAAAAAAGAAAAAAATTAATAAAACTTAACTTGTTAAACAAAAGGCAAAACTAGAGAGAAATTTAAGGGGTTGCAGAGATCCTGGGAGTGACTAGTGGAGGCTTCGGTGTCACCACTGAAGTGATTTTTTCACTGTGAAGATAGGTTGGTCTGATTGGTGATTTGGGGAATTAGTGTCATTTGTGAATTTATGTGTTGTTCTTTCAAATGTCCGGGATCTACTTTATTTGCATATCATTCATAAGTGTGGTTTCTTACTTATTTGTATATTTAAGATTAAAATTAAAGTCATTTTCCCTTCCCAGAAAAATGTAGCTTATGTGATTGATATCTTAGTGGAGTTGGGGAGGTGGGGAATGTTGGCACCTGAATAAACATTGGTGCATGGAAGATGCCCCTGGAAAACTGCTCTGACATGCTCTTTAGCCTACTAAATTTCCTGCCTTTAAAGGGCTGGAGAATATTTGTTACTACCCTAAAGGACTTAAAAACCAAGAAGTGTTCCAGCAGCATAGTGCTGAAAAGAGCCTCACTGTTGAATGAAAACTGGGAGTGCTGCACGTAGTTAGCGTGCAGTCCTTTATCTTATGGACCGTCTCCTTTGATGGCCTCCTTCTGTGGATCTTTGTGATGCCCCTGCAATGCTGTGTCTTAGAATGCCTCACTCATACTTTTGTCATCACAGTGCAGAACTGGGAGAGCTCTAAGGACTGGGAAGATTTGGTGCCTTCAACATGCCAAGCTAAATATGTGAAGACAGAGGTGGATATGTAAGGGCGCTGATTTCATGTGGTGCCTGTGACAACACAGATCAAATTAGTGCTAGACATTTGATATATTTTAGATTATTGTGTTAGCTTCAGTTTTGATATTTGTAATATTCTTAGTAAAGGGCAGAGTAGATAGTCTCTTCACTTGCAGATGGGAAAGTTGACTTTTGGAGAAGCTGTGCGCCACACCAGGGCTCCTAACGAAGTGCTAGTGGGTTGGCCAGAACCTCTCTTCTGATTCCTGGTCTCATTCTTTTCCCATCATTCTCTCTTCTTTTTTTTTTCTTTTCTTTCTTTCTTTTTTGTTTCTTAATCATTTTAGTTTATTAGTTCATGTGCATAGTACATAATATTTACACTCCTTGTGGGAAATTGGTACATGTACATAATAACATGTCTTAATTCCTTTTTTCATCCTCTGTTCCTTCCCCTCCACCCTCCATCCATCCCTTGCTCCTCTTCCTTTTAAAAAAAATTTTGGTACGTTTTCAGTACATAACATAATGTTTAAATTCCTTGTGTGGGAGTGGTACATGTATATAACACATCCCGATTCCTTTTTTTCCCTTTATCCCCCTCTTGATTCCCTTTCCCACTAAGAAACGATCTATCTCTGTACTCCATATTATCTGTCTTTTATTTTCTCTTTACTTTATTTGATGGTTTATTTATGGCTTATATATGGTTTATTTATGGCTTATTTGATGGTTTATTTGATGGTTTTTTATGACTTAGTCTTCTGTCACAAAAGAATTGACGTAAATTTTTTCTCCCAGTACTTGGGATTGAACCCAGAGCCTTCACACTAAGCTACATCATTAGCACTCCCCCTCTTTATTTTTTGTTTTGAGATAGGGTTTTGTTTTGTTTTGTTTTGTTTTTGAGATAGGGTCTTGCTAAGTTGCCTTGAACTTCTGTTACGGTCCTCCTGCCTCAGCCTCCCAAAGTGCTAGGATTATAGGCATGTGCCACAATACCCAGCAAATTGGGGTAATTTAAAAGTAATGTCTAAGAAGAAAATTACATTGATAGAAAATTTTGACCCATGTAAGGTAAATACTTGTTTTCTTCTTAAATTTTAAAAGTAAAGATGAAAGGAAAACTGTATTTGCACACACACTTGTGTGTCCAGAGCTTCCCATCTGTTCTTGGGTCAACCTCTAAGTTTTTCATATATATAAAACTTGTGCATTTTAATCCAAATTTAGGCATGTATAAGTGGACATAGGAGTAGCAAATAGAGGAACATTGTGGTTACAGACACCTTAACTTTGCTTTTTTCCTGTTTTTATGCATTTAAACATGAAAATAGCAAAAATATTATAGTACATTTGTATTTTCTCTCCTTTTCTTTTGGAGGTACTCAGGGCCTTGTACTTGCTAAGCAGTGCAAGGTATTCTACCACTGAGCTATATCCACAGTCCCCAGTACACTTATAAAACAGAGAAAAATATCCTATAATCTTCACTATCATAATTCTTTTTTGTTTTCATTGTTGTTTGTTTTGTGGTGCTGGGAATTAAACCCAGGACCTTGTGCATGCTAGGCAAGAGCGCCACCACAGAGCCACCCCGTTAGCCCTCAGCCCTTTTTATTTTGGGACTGAATCCTGCTAAATTGCCCACACTGGCCTTGAATTTTCAGTCCTCCTGCCTTAATCACCAAAGTACTGGGGATTATAGGCCTGTGTCTTTGTCACGCCTAGTTATTCTTTACATTTTTCCTCCTGTATTGAGATCAAACCCAGAGGCTCTTTACCCGTCATTCATTCATTCATTTATACTGGAGATTGAACCTAGGGTCTTCACACTGAACTACATCCTCAGCCCTATTTTAGTTTTAAGACAAGGTCTCACTAAAGAGAGCGTCTCACAGAGTTGCCCAGGTGGAACTTGAATTTATGACACTCCTGCCTCAGCTTCTCTCCCATCTGGGATTACAGGCATGTACCACCATGCCTAGCTGCCCTTGGCATTTTTATATAACTTTTTTCCTGCCATAATGTACTGATTTGAATTTTTAGAATAATATCGAGTAACATGTTTTGATGTTATCTTTGGCATAATTCTCATTTTAGCTGTAAGTGCTGTTGGTTTTAGTTGGTTTCGTGTATATTGCCAGCCAGATTGCTTGGTGGAAAGGTGGACTAGAATTGAAAGTTCTCACCTACATGTGTGCCATGGCAAGTGACATGAGTATAGTGAAGACTCTTCCAAATCTGTGGCTTTGTCATTTTAAAATTGAATTTGGTCATTTGTTATTTCCTCTAGAAATTCTGGAGTCTGAGAACAAGTCAGAGTTGTCCTTAATTCATACTTGTTTTTGTGAAGTTATTTACACATTTTTCCCTCCTTATTCCAAAGCAACATGGGTGTGAAGTAGAAAGTACTGTTGTTAATTGGCAACATCTTTTCATGGAAAAGGTATAGGTCTTGTGGTAAGACAGCAATCTTAGTTCTGTCAGTCATAGCTTAGTGTGTATGTGTTGTTTTTTTTTTTTTCCCCTTGAACTTGTGATCTTCCTGCCTCAAACTCCTGAATGTTGGGATTACTAGTGTGCATGACCACTGTCTAATCGTAGCCTTGTGAGTTTTGATAAACTTAAATTCTTTGAGCATTGCTTTACACATTTGTAAAATGGGAATTTTACTATCTCACTGGAAGGTTATAAATGTGGAGTAAGATGTACAGTGGGCCCTTAATAATGTAAAAATCCTTAGTTCTTGCTCTACCTGTCTTCTTTCCCCAGTAATTCACTAACATTCTAATGTCATTCAGCAAGAAGTGTCCTATTTTGATAGACTTTAGTTTTAATCAGAAATAATTTTTGCCTGTTGCCTCCCATTATTCTTGAGCTTGTTTGGAGGTTCTAGCAGGGGAGCACAGCTGCTTTTGTATATCCTTGACCAAAGCATGGTCCTTCTCTACAGGAGACAGTTGTCCTGTTCTTCAACAAGCAAGTGTGTGGTTTCAGGAGCGACGCACATGAAGTGTGAGGGGAGAAAGGGGACAACTATCTAGCCAGCCAGATCAGTCAGATCTACTCTGGTGATTGTTGGAATGACAGATATTGTAGCCAGATCGCCCTCATCCCCCATTATTATTTATCTCTGATTTTCAGATGGAATCATAGTGAATGATAATTGTCTCTACATATTCTTTTAATAATGTATTCTGGATTTTTTTTTGTATTCTGGATTTTTAACATTGCTTAATGGTAGAATGAATATGAAGTGACAGTAGCAATGTACAGCATTTATTGAGCACTGTACTTTGCTTATGTACATTTAATCATCCCAGCATTCCTTCTTCATTGGGAGTGGAGGCACGGAAAGGTTCCAACCAAGGAGGTCTGGCAGCAGAGCTGTACAGCCTAAGTATTCCTAATCTGAATACAGCATTTTGGAGCATTTCACATTTTAGATTTCCAGATTATGGATGCTCAGCTGGAAAAGCCTATGCAAATACTCCAAAGTCTGAAAAACTCTGAAATCTGAAATGTTTCTAATCCCAAGCATTTTGGAAAAAGAACATTAAACTCATACTTGTAATTGCTTCTATTCTTTCTGTTCAGCTACTGTTTGTGTGCTGCCATCAGTCTTTACTGGATTGTTCTCTTTATTTTTTTTTTAAATTTTTTTTTTTTTGTGGTGCCAGGGATCGAACTCAGGCCCTTGTGCTTACAAGGCAAGCACTCTAATCACTGAGCTAAATCCCCAGCCCTGGATGGTTCTCTTTATTCTTTCTTTCTTTTCTTTTTTTTTTTTTTTTTTTGAGACAGGGTCTTGCTATGCAGTTCATGCTGGACTTGAACTCAGTATGTAGCCCAACCTGGCCTTGAACTCGCAGTGATCCTGCTGCCTTGGCCTCCTGAGTGCTGGGATTACAGGTGCGCGCCACCTTGCTCAGTGAACATTAAGACTTTATTACCTAGGCACTGTAATTTAATTTTTTCAGATCTGATCCTTCTACTGATGGGTATCTTAAGAACAGTGGTTTAACTTTCTCCTAGATTAGATAAAGTCTTCCTTATTAGAATATTCTTGTCAGTATAGTTCTTGTTTCTTTTTCTTTTTTTTCTTTTGGTGCTGGGGATTGAACTCGGGGCCTTGTGCTTGCTGGGCAAGCACTCTAACCACGGAGCTAAATCCCCAGCCAGTCAGTATAGTTCTTGTCACTAAATTCTCCTGGGTTTGGCCCAAGTTTGCTTTCTCTCTCTCTGTCTCTCTTGCTCTCTCTCAAGTCAGTTTTGCTATGTAGTTCATGTTTGCCTTGAACTCACTATGTTGTCCAGGCTGGCCTCGAACTTTCTGTGATCTGCCTCAGCCTTGAAAGAGCTGGGATTATAGGCATGCATTAGCTTTTTCTTTTTGTTTGCCTTGTTTTTGCGCCATCTGCTTCAGATTTTAGTACATGTGCTGCCGAAGCGAGCACTGCTTCAGATTTTATATTTGCCTTATGCTTCCAAGGACCAGCCATTCCATCAAGATTCTCTCAATTCTGACCCTGATCATTTTGTGGGCCATTGGTTATAGCATAGTACTGAAGTTTCTGTGTTGTGCCTATCTTCCCTTACATGCTGGGTATCCCTCATAACCAGGGACTAGACTTCACAAAACTGTATTGCCTGTGTCCAGCCTAGTGCCTGGGCCTATGATGGCCACTCGAAACATGTCTGGCTTGAGTGTTCTTTGACTGCTTTCCTCATTTCACACTGAGCTATATCTCTTGTCCTTTTATGTTATTTTAATTTAATTTTACTTTATTTTAAGACAGGGCTTGCTGAATTGCCTAGACTGGCCTCAGACTTGTAACGCTTTTGCCTGAACTTCCCAAATAGCTGGGATCATACGTGTGCACTATCCCATTGGGCTGGTATTTGCCCTTTTTATTTCAAGACAGTTTTGCTAAATCACTGACTTGCCTAAGCTGGGCTGGTATTTGTCTTTTTTAAAGTTCCTCAAACTTTCAACATTCTTTCCTGAAGTTCTGAATCCTTTACTGATGAAAATGTGAAGTAGAGATAATCTACCCCAAGCTCTTTTGTGCATAAATGTGGCAAAATTTTTTTTAAATTTTTTTGAGACAGGATCTTGCTATGTAGTTCAGGTTGGCCTTGAACTCTCTCCTCCTGCCTCAGGCTTCTGAGTGCTGGGATTACAGGCGTGTGCCACTACACCTGGCTCAAATGCGGCAATTTTAAAGGCTATCTTTGCATTTGTTTTATGAGTTTATATAGCAGTATAATATAAATATAAGCAATTATAAGACTTCTCTTCTCTGTCCTGTTTTTGTTTTAACATCTATTGTTGCTTATCATGTGGTAATCAAGAAACCATTTAGGACCTAGTCAGGTGGGTAGCTATTTTGGTCCAGGTTCCTCAAGCTATATTGTGACTCATTGATAAAGAGAGAGGGCAAAGAAAGGTCTGATGCAAACAGATTTTGTCTCTTGTAGCTCAGAGAGGGTTTGTTTTGCTTTAGCAATTTTTGAAAGAATAGATTTGATTCAGGGATAACTATCTTCCAAAAGTAAAATAAAACGTTCTGAAAAGTTGGATTTTAAAGTTAGAAAGCACTGGGCATGGTGGCATATGCTTGTAATTCCAGTTACATGCTTGGGCAGCTGAGGTAGGAGCCTCAGTGCTCAGGTCAACCTGGACAATATAGTGAGACCCTGCCTCAAACAAAATAACAAAGAGAACAAGACAAAACAAAGTTGGAAGGCACTGAGAATGACTCTCCTGAGGGAAGTTTATGAAATGCTGCATTTGAAAATTCATAGAATTTGCTTTAGGTGAGTCAAAGAGAATACACAAAAAGGATGGGGCCATTAATAGGACTTACTGGAGCAACTGTGCAGTGGAGGCTTTAAAAGTATTTGCAGAAAAAAAATAGAATCTTTTATTTCTAAAGTAGAATTTAGGTACCAAGGGATTAGTTCCATACTTGCCGGTCATGTGATGTTATGAGTCAAATGTGGACACTGCCCCCAAGAAGCCGACAGTCTGATAAGAACAAAAACCTTATCCACTAGATTTTAATTCACGGTGCTGGGTACCATCTGATGTAATTATAGGTGCATTTTAGGGATCTAGAAATAGAATTTTTGAGTTAGGAATTACCACTGGTCACCAGCATTTTCTCTGCCAGAATCTTATTGTTGTAGTTGTTGTTAATTAATTAATATATTTGTTTTTGCAGTACTAAGGATTGAACCCAAAGCCTTGGACATGCTAGGTAAGGGCTTTACCACTGAGCTACCTCCCCAGCCCCTTTTTAAAATCTCTGTTAAAAGTTGGAGACAGTTTTGCTAAGTTGCCCAGGGTACCCTTGAATTTGTAATCTGCCTGCCTCAGCCTCCCGAGTAGCTAAGATTACAGGCATGCATCGTCATGCATGGCTGTTTTTATTCTTTTGTTCCTTCTTTCCTTTCCCTGCACCTCCTCCCAATGACTGTGATCTTATTAATAGCTAAGAACTTTTGTTCTATATAAAATAATGGAATTAATAGCTCATACTTCTTCAGTATTTATTTATTTATTTTATTTTAATGGTACATTTTAGATGTACATAGTGATAACATTCATCATAGGGAATTTGTACCTGTACATGATATATCTTGTTGCTGCTTTTTTTCCCATTCCCCTCCCCTCACCCCCTCCTCCCTCCCTATTTACAAAAGATTTGTTTCCATTTTTTCCTTCCATTTCTTATTTCTCTTGTCTCTCTGTTCCTTTCCCCCTCCCTTATTACCTTTCCCATTTGGACATTTTCTTCCCTGTCCCAATATAATACATTTTAGTCTTTATTTACACTTCAGTTTCTCACACCAGAGAAACTATGTGGAATTTAAATATGTGTGTCTGATTTATTTCACTTAAGAGTATGGTCTCAAGATGCATCCATTTACCTAGGAAGATCTCAAGCTTATCATTCTTTATGGCAGAGTAGTACTCCATTGTATAAAAAAAAACACATTTTCTTAATCCATTCTGCTGTTGATGGGCATTTGGGCTGCTTCCGCGATTTAGCTATTACAAACTGTGCTGCTATAAACATGGGTGTGCATATATCACTGTGGTATAATGATTTTAATTCTTTTGGGACGATACCAAGAAGTGGAATAGCTGGGTCAAATGGAATCTCTAGTCCTAGTTCCCTGAGGAATCTCCACACTGATTTCCATAGCGGTTGTACCAGTCTACATTCCCACCAACAGTGGAGAAGGGTTCCTTTTTCTCCACAGCCCCTCCAGCGTTTATTATTGGCTGATTTGTTGATAATAGCTATTCCTTGTGGAGTGAGGTGGAATCTCAGGGTTGTTTTAATTTGCATCTCTCAAATGACCAGTGATGTTGAACATTTTTTCATATGTCTATCTGCTGTTTCTACTTCTTCAGTATTTAATTGTATGCTTAATGATAAGTTCAGAGAGTGAGAAGATAGAGATGAAGAAGGTGATCTGGTAGACACACGGAGCCTCAGAATTCCAGGTCTAGTCACAAGGAGAAAACAGCAGAGGAGACTGAGAAAGAAGAGGAAAAAGGAAACCAGCAGAGACCTCCTGCTGAGAGCTTATAGACATTTGCTCTTTAAAATCCTCCACAGCTCTCTGAGATAGGTTTTTTCATAAGCATCATTTTATAGGTAGCAAAGCTGAGACCTTGGGTGGTTAAATAATACAGCTCCAGTTACACCAGAAGTAGGAAGTGATGGAGCTAGAATTCAGTTGGGCAGTCAGCTTCTAGATTCCCCTTCTCAGCTACTGCTGCTTCCCAGGTTTATAGAGTTGCAGTCAAAAACAGAAATGTGACAGTTTAGTTTATATAACTTTACCATAGTAGATACACAGTTCTCATTTCCTATTTATTCTTGGTCTTAGCCAAAAGGCCAAGGAAGCAATCAGTACATGGTTAAAATATTAAAGAACTTTCGGTCTTCAGTTTATATGAAACTCATGAGCCAGCTTCAGGAATCTAGTCCATCCTTGTTCTTTGCCCTTTGGAGAAAACAGAGGACCTGCTTGTTGAGGGACCTACCCAGGACCTTGCTGGACTTCACCCGAATCTCTTGCCTAGGAGGTCAGAATGTTTTCCATTGCACTGTGGTGCCCACAGAATATCTTTATACAGACATAGTGTAAATGAAAGTCTAGTTGAAACAAGTATGTAAAGATGCTAAAAATGCCCTCATCACCATCAAGGATAGCATCAGGTAGCTGCATCCAGTGTTTTTAACGGCCTGGCTGTGGCAGGCTCTCACTTTGCTTAGGTGTCAGCACTCTACTCTTGGTTTGTTTCCTCTTCCCTCTTGACTCTTTCTTCTCATACTTCTCTGCTGATTCCTCTACGTTTGCCTGATGTAAGATGTTGGAGTTCCATAGATTTTACTAATAGACCCTTTCCTCCAACTTCGTTCTCTCCCTTGCTGAATTCACCCTATTTTGCAGCTAACTCATCTTTATGCTATTGACTCTTTAAATTAGTGCAAACCACTCAGAGGTTCAGATTCAAGTGTTCAGTTACTTTTTGACCCTACCATTTGGATGTCTTGCAGACATTGTAAACTTAGTGTACCAAATGAAGCCTATTCCATAGCCTGCTGGATCTGTTACAGCAACTTCCAAGTGCATCTCTCTTCTTCTTAGGCTCAGTTATGGGTCCTGCCAACTGGGAATTGTTCACAACCATACTAGCTGGTACTTGTTGAGAGTTTATTATGTGCCAGGTAGTGCCTTAAAAGTGTTACATGGATTAACACAAATTATTTAGTCCTAACAGTAGTACCATGAGGGTGATGGTGATATTAGTAATACTGATTATTGTTAATTGTATACCTCCTTGTGCATACCAGGGACTGTTGCAAGCATGTTAGAAATACTCACTGAATTCTCACAACAAATCCATGTGGTAAAAATTACATTCTCTAACTGACAGATAGGAAAACTGAAACACAGAGATTAAGTTACTTGTGCTAGGTCCCTCAGCTGGTAAGTGGTGGAGCTCAGAATATAGCCTTGGCGGAGATTGAGTGTGACCATTACTGTGTCTCTGGTTATCTGAATTCCCTCCCTCATTCTCTTCCTCCTGTCTTCCCTCTTTCCCTTCTTTCCTTCCTTTTGCAGTACTGGAGATTGTTCCTAGGGGGCTCTTTATCACCAACCTACATACCCAGCCCTTTTTAAAATAAATTTCCCAGGTTGGCCTCAAACTTGTGATTCTCTTGCCTCAGCCTCCCAAGTAACTGGCATGTACCACTGAGCTCAGCTTATCTAAATTTTATAAGGTAATGATCCTGCCTTTTCCTTTCCCACATTTAATTCATTGAAAATTCCTTTGATTCTAATTCCAAACGTTCCTCCAACCTAGCCTACTCTCTGCTTCCTCTGTCTAGAGAGTATCCTAGTGCAGCAGCACTGACTTTCATTGGATCCCCATAGCAGCTTTTTGCCTGTGCTTCCTGTTTTCAGTCTGTGTTTTTCCAAATCTCTTCCACATTTTAGTATATCCTTAAAACTATTTAGTGGCTTTCTATGACACTTTAGAGTAAAGTATAACTCCTTTTTGTGGCCCGAAAAGCCTTTCCTTATCCCCAGCCCCACGCCTTCAGTGATCCAGTCTTTTTCCATATACTCTGTGCTGAAGTCTTTCTTGCCTCCTAGACTTTGTAAGTCTCTTCTCTTTTTTTGCTTTTCCCCTTAGAATATGAGTTCTCTGAGGGGTAGAGTTCAATATATATTGAAAGAATAAGTACAGGCTAAATTTTAGACTGCATTAGAACCCTAACTTTTTCCAGTTCAAAAGTGTGTTGTGAGTTCCCTAAGAGCTTAATCTTATGTAGTTCATGATACAACCCATCCTTAGGTTATGGAATGCTTGTACCCTTCTACCACTTCCTGGAATCCTGTGCTTATAAGAGTCCAAGAACATTAATAATTGCAGTTTTTGTTGCTTGTTTTCTGGTCTGATCTGTCTTCCTCCTGTGCCACGGTACTTGCATTTTGGGAGAGGGAGACTGCTGGTGCCTAACCCCTGGCAACTCTGATAGTTCTGTGGTTGGTGGGAGGAAGTGGCTATGGGAGCTTGAATGCCTGTGGAAGAGTTGAGCCTCAAAGTGTCTGGCCCCTATCTTGTCTGGGAGGGGCCTTTAAGTAAGACAACCTTCTGGCCCAGATCAAACTCTGTGACCAACTCAGATCCTCCTCAGTTGCAAATTGAATGGATTCACAAATTGAACACCAAGCCTAGCCGTCTCTATAGTTACAGTCAGAGTCATGATTTTTGTAGCTCTCTCCATGCCTGCCCTAATCCATTGTAACTCTGTATTCCTAGGGATTCTTCTGAAAACACCTTGATCTACAACCACCTTAATTAATGCCAAGTTCTCTTACCTTTTATCAGCAACCAAATCTTCTAGGATGTGGTTCAAGAAAATGTTGTCTCAGGGTTGGGGATTTAGTTCATTGGTAAAGCGCTTGCTATGCAAGGCCCTGAGTTTGATCCCAACACCTCTTCCCTCCCAAAAAGAAAAAAGGTTGTCTCATGAAAATTTCTGTAGTAAGCACAAAAAATTGGAGTAATAGTATTAAATAGGCAATAACTGTTAGCAGTTTAGGATCTTATTTGTAGTTCAGTTGTAGAAGGGAATAAATCATCCATTCATTTAAGACCCGTGACTTCCAAAGAAATGTCATTCTGTGAGAGTATTGAGTTAGGGTGCGCCCCTGCTATGAGATGTAGGAGTGTATGGCTCACACATACTTTCCAAATTGGAGCACGTTATCTCTTACTGAGCAGGAATAATGACTATAATAAAGTAGAGAGATTTTTCTTCTAAAGCAACAAAAACAACATGCTCTTAATTGACAATGGAAGAGTAAACATGACCCTAACTAAGGACAGTTTCACGTGTTCTCTGGTCCTGAGCTCATAGTGTATACAGGTAACAATGAATCAATATATCTAGATGGTCCCAAGTTAGTACATTTGGTGCCGTAAGGTAAGATTCTCTTCATCCTGTACTCCCTGTTCTGGAAGAATTGGAAAGCAGTGGGTGCAGAGCAGCATTTGCTTCTATGCAGGCCCACCAAAAGTGTTCTACTATGCAGCTAGACAGGGCCTCACTTACCATACTCTACAGATGTTGGTTTGCCAGGGCTTTATCTCTCCTCAGTGTCCACCTTTAATGACCCTGCAGTTAGGAAGTCAGAGAAATTTTCTTCCTTCCTTTCTTGCCCCCTCTTCTCCTTCCTTCCACCTTTCTGTCTTGGGAGTCCTACTCTGTTGCCTAGGCTGGCCTCAAATTCTTTGGTTCAAGTGATCTTCCTGGCTCAGCCTTCTCAGAAGATGGGATTACAGGTACACTAAGAAATAACATCTAGTAGATATTAAAGAGTACTGGAGAAAGTACTGTTGGTGTTATGGCTCACATACAGTGTGGGGTAAAGTAACCTTTCTATACTAGCCTGTGTAGTATTGATAATATTTATGACATTATTTCTTTAGAAATATTGTGCTCGTTTCAGCAGCACATATACTTCTTTAGAAATATTTATTCAGGATTTTTGTTTGTTTGCTTGCTTGCTTGTTTTTTAGACAGGGTCTTACTATGTAGTTAAGGTTAGCCTTGAACTCAGGGCAGTCCTCTTGCCTCTACCTCCCAAGTGGTGAGATTATAGGCATGTACCATCACAACTGGCTAAATATTTATTCAGTTTTGAATAACTCATGTACATAAAGCTTTCACAGTACAGTCCATGGATTAAAGGGCAAAGTTTATGTTAGGGTTACCAGAAACAAGGATTTGGCCTTGGCTACACTGGCAAAATACCCCCCCACACACACACACCCGCCTGCGCCCTGTTCTTGCTATTGGGAGAAGTCAGTGCAAGTTGTGTGGATAGGTGTCTCCTCTCTGGTGTCAAACTAGGCTTGGTTTCTCTTGACTTTTTGGTGGCTTGAATTCTTAACTTTTGGCTTTTGTGTGGAAGCTCTGCATATTAAATATCAGAACTTAATAATGGGGTGCTTTAGGCTGTAGAGTGTTCATTTCAGTGATACAAAATGCAAATATCCTAAAACTACCCCTTCTTCCAGCAGTCTTTGGTATCTAGGTACCAGAAATATTCCTCCTTTTCCTGGCAGGAGTAATCTCTGTGGTCTTCCTGGGCCATCCTAAACTTGGCTTAGGGCAGTTCTGTTTTCTTCACTCAGAGACCCATCACATGAACTCCCATCATCTAATCCCTGGAATTCTTTCCACTTCCTTTGATATTGTGGTTCACGGTACCAGAGCCTACATAGGAGGCAAGAGTGGATGTGGGGGTCCCTTCCTTTTGTACTAAATTCATCATCACAGATGTAGAATGACAGAACTTTATGAGATCTTAAATCTGTTGCTTGTCAATCAAGAGGACTGATGTTTGATTGCTTTAGATGAATTGTTGGGGAAGGATAAACACTTTTTAAATTTCTTTGAGCCTCCTAAAGGATTCAGACTATACTGTATAGTACAATGAGCTCTATTGACAGTACAAAAAAGAACAACTGTAATACTGTATTTTTCCCTTCAATTGTTTTTATATAGTATTTTGGAAAATTTAGAGGTGAGATACAGGAGATAAAATACAGTTTTTGGGGGCTGGGGATTTAGCTCAGTGATTAGAGTGCTTGCCTTGCAAGCACAAGGCCCTGAGTTCAATCCCCGGCACCACCAAAAAAAAAGAAAGTTTAAAAAAAAATACAGTTTTTGGTCACATGCTTTAAATGTAAAATAATTTTGCTTGCTTGCTTCTCTCTCTCTCTCTCTCTCTCTCTCTCTCTCTCTCTCTCTCTCTCATCTCTCTCTCTCTCTGTCTGTCTCCCCCTGCGTCCCTCCCTCCCCCTGCTCCTGCCTTTCACTTTCTCTTTCTTTCTTGTGGTACTGGGGATTGAACCCTGAGTAACACCTACCCACCTTTTTGAAAATTTTTTTCAGATAGGGTCTTATGAAGTTACCTAGTTGCCTAGGCTGAGCTCAAGTTTGAAGTGCTCCTCCCTCAGCTTTCTCCTGCCTCGGCTTTATAGGCATGTGTCACCATGCCCAGTGTGATCTACTTTTTCCAAAACATGTTATTAGAACTAAAAGATTGTCTTTAGGGGCTGGGGATTTAGCTCAGTGTTTTAAGTACTTGTCTAGCAAGCGTAAGGCCCTGAGTTCGATCCCCAGCACCAAACAAAACAAAACAAAACAAAAAACCCCCCCAAAATAGAAGATTGTCTTTATACTTCAATTGATCAAATTGATTGAAATGTTTAAATGTTTAATTTTACTTATTTATTTGTATGTATGTAGGTTTTTTTTTTTCCCCCTCCAGTGCTGAGAATTGAACCTAGGGCCTTCGACTGAGCTCTGTCTCCAGCCCTTATGTTTTATTTTTGAGACAGGGTTTCTCACTAAGTAGTTAAATTGCCCAACCTCACCTGGAACTTACGATCTTCCTGCTTTAGCTTCCCAGAGTACTGGCATTATGGGTGTGTGCTACTATATCTGGTTTGTAGGTACTTGGATGTATTATATCCCTAGAAAAAGAATGCCAGGAGTTTTCTTCCTGTGTTTTTCTCTTCCTTCGTTTTGGTCCATGATGCCAGCTGAGATTGTAAGTACAATGAAATGAAACTGACAGGATAGGAACAGATTATTCTATCATTTTTTTTTGGATCTTTGAGTTGCACATAGAATCTGGGGCTCATTATCCCACAGTTGTTGAACCTACTTGTGAAGTTCACAGTGGTCTTCCAGCTCTGTGATCCTTAGTGACTTTGAGTTGTTGACATACCTGTGCTCCATCATCACAATGCAAAACCGGTCAGTGACTGTCAAGCACAGTCTACCAAGAACCTGGCATTGGCCCTCTTCTTGGCATTGTTGGCATTCATAAATGCCATCATGGTGGCATGGAAGGATGGTAGGAAAGACTGAAATGCTTAATTTTAAATACACATGCATAGATCTTTCCTGGGAAAAAAGTGAATGAGTGAATGTTACTTTGAGAACATCTTTTGTCTGATTTGAATTTTTGTATTACGGATTTAGGAAAACAGTTGCTCTGACTGTTGTGAGATTTTTTTTTCCTTAATCATTTTACTTATTCTGTTATTTTAATAGGTTTCAAGTAATCATCTGCAGGACCTCATAAACATGGCACTGTGGTAAAACTGGTGAAAGTGAGGAGATTGAGAGATAGTAGTCAGAGAGATTGTGTAGGTGAGGTTAACAATCCTTTACACAGACTTCCTATGGACGCAAAATACTTGTTAGCCATAGTTTTTGGTAACGCAGAACAATTGTTTTGTGTAATTACTAGATAATGTGGAACAGTTGTTCTGCATAATTATTAATATAGAATAATTGTTCAGAATTTCACTCATGTTTTCTACCATCTAGTTGAAACTTTAAAAACATAACTGCTAAATTTACATGTAAACTGCATTAATATTGATACATGATTTTAGCTCAAGTATGATATAAAGAAGATATATTTGTTTCCCTTCACTGGCATATTCTGATCTTAATGCTATGGGAAGTAATGCCAGGCTTCACACTAGAAGCTTGATATCAATATGATATCAATATGTATTCATGAAGAAAGTCTTGAATACATGGATTAGTGGTAGAAAAATTGTTTAAAATAATTATGTTGAATGAAAGGAAGAAAAAGAGAAGAATACGTTTTCCTTTCTTGGGCCAGTCTTTTGACAATAGCATAATTGGAAAAGTGTCCTAGGTCTGTCTCTTCCCCAGTGGTGTAGGTCCCCCTATTTCTGAGATATACAGCAGACCTATTATTCTCTTCCAAGAAGTTCTCAAAACAGCAGACAGCTGTGGACACTTGACATGCTTTTGGCTTGGAATGCAACATGGGAGCCTCTCTGCCTGGAAAGACATTCCTCAAACAAGGTGCTGTTATTTCAGAATGATGTCATGAGATGAGCTGATGCTTTTTTATGACCAGGCTAAGTGTGATAATTAAACATGTGGCTAGATAAGATATGCATCATGGTCAATGTGAGGGTTTGACTTTGGGAAGAAAATTGTATTTTTCTCATATATTCTGTCTGTGTTTCCTTTTTTTTTTTTTTTAATTTTAAACCAAGAACATGTATTGGTACATTCTACATACAATGGTCACATTCATTACAATTATTCTGTACCTATACATGATGTATCTTGGTTCTCCCCCCTCTCTCCCGCCCCTCCCCTCTGCTCCCTCCCTCCCTATTTACAGCAGGTTCATTCATCATTTTCCATATTTTCCCTTTCCCCTCTCTTTCCCCTGTTGCCTTTCTGCTTTTCCCCTTCTTTCTTTCTAGTATTCCT